>QODF01000065.1:2215181-2286372 GCA_024372805.1 Oostethus manadensis | reverse complement strand
ATTGCCACCCCTGCTCGTCGCCTCTCATTACCGGCAACACCAGAGTGGAATGAAGTCCAGCCCCTCTTGAGAGGACTGGTTCCAGGACCCTTGCAGTGCGTTGAGGTGACCCCTTTGGCCCCTCCCACGAGTGGTGAGCTCATGAGAGGGGGGATTCACGTTACCTTTTCGAGGTGTGCCCGACCGGGCCCCATGGGTGCAGGCCCGGCCACCAGGCGCTCGCCATCGTGCCCCCCCTCCGGGCCTGGCTCCAGAGGGGGGCCTCGGTGACCCGCGTCCGGGCTAGAGAAAACGAAGTCCAATTGTATTATTCATTAAATTAAATTACATTAAAATAGTTTTAATTATTAAATAGGTATGAATTATAGTGTGAATGGTTGTTTGTTTACATGTGCCTTGCGATTGGCTGGCGACTGGCCCCGCCTCTCGCCCGCAGTCAGCTGGGATAGGCTTCAGCAAAACCCGCGAGCCTAATGAGGATAAGCGGCATCATAAATGGATGGATATTAAATATTTTAGCATTATTTACTTAAACCCATGAACGTATTTGTTGAGAAACATGCCTTAAGGGCAGCACAATAAGCTATATGAAATTATTAACTTCCTTTTACACTTGTATGCCAGTAAATGAATTAAAACAAAGTGAGCAGTACATATAATAAAGACCTTAAGTTATAATATCTTATGTTATGAAATGCCTCATGCTATAGCCTGTAACGGATTATTTATTTTGCAGCACATGGACAGCTTCCACTTAGGATCTCAGCATGCTTCACATCATCATCGAGCCATTTCATGCATTACTAACCATTTTTCCCCAAAATGTGTAATTAAATATTGCAATTGTATGCATTATAATGCAGTTATTAGGGGGGGTTGTACTCTTAAAAGAAATGACCTTCATGGAAGATTCGGTCATGTTTAAGGTTGACTTTGGAAGGGGCTTTTAAATCAAATGTATTTTTACGTTCAAGGAAAAAACCTCAGGAACTAACACAATTATTATTATTATTATCATTATTCCTAGAAATACAGACTTGTTCTGCATATTTGCATGAAACTTGACTTACTTTACTAGGAAAAAAATATGAAATAACTGACGCAATTATTTATTTACACAGTTTGGGAGCAGCTGTTTTTTGCAGCGTCTCTTGATTATGTTAAAATATGAATATTTGCTCATGTAAGGCAGCCAGTTTTCCAGCTGAGAACAAGAAGCCATTCAATCCCTATGGGAGGAGCGGGTCGGTGCGGCTGCGAGCCATTATATTCGTTATTTTATGGGCCGTGCACGGGCCCGAGCCAAGCGCGGCTCCTTATTGTGTACGGGCAGTGGAGCAACTGTAAAGCCCGTAATATGCAAACAAACAAGCCCAAACTTTTTCCAGATTTACAGCGCGAGCGGGAACTTGGCCGGGGGATCCTTCCCCACCTCCAACAGGCCCGAGCCGCGCAGCCAGCAATTCCGTCCGCAGACAGCTTGAGCACTTTCGATTTTACACCTCAGCAATTTTTATAGCGTCTTTAGCTGTGCTGGCGCAGACCTCACTATATCCTGCGGAAGGAGAGCGCCTGTGTGAGGCGTAGATGTAAATAACGCCCAAAAGAGAGAGAAAACAAGTGTTGTTGGAGGAGGCTAAGAAGCTGCGGTCACGTGACTCCACCGGAACCCCAATGCAGGCCTCGGTGGTGCTGATTGAATTGGCTGATGGGTCGACGCTGTCTCGGTGCCTCCCGCTCAGATTAAGCAAGGTAGAGTAGCCAAGCCTCCGAGGGTTTTAGCATCTGTGCAGGCTTGCTGTAACTGATACTGGGGAAGTTATAATTAAAGGTTCCGAGTGAGAGAACCCTCGCTCGATGCGGCTCCCACCCGTCATCTTTCCCTGCTAGGATAACGCCCAGTGAGTTCGGCACCCGCGCACGAGCGAAGTTCAGATGCGAGGAAACAAACCGTCTTTGGTGACGGTAAAGTCGGAATAGGCGGCGCGATCTTCCCGTTTTTCTGAAAAGTCAGGAAAAGAATGGAAGCGTTGCTTCCCACACTGCAGGGGAGGGACCCAAAATGGGTCATGGGACATTCAATCTTTATTTTAAAACTGAATACTTTTTGTTAATACGCAGTAATATACTATATAGCATAGAAAAACTCTTTACTGCCTTCTAAATATGCTTAGAGCCGTCTGGACATGATATAACACCCCTATAGTCACCTTTAAACTTCTATTACCACTCCTTATTATAGTAGACATAATAAGAGAAAATAAGACAAAATATGGTTTTACACACGTTAGTGGGGGAGTTCCTTGTTGTTGGTTTTGTTTTTGTACTTCCGGTTTCTGCACAGTACTTCCTGAGGTAGCTATTGTCTCATCAATGAGATTTACTGACACCTAGTGACCAGTGTGCAACGCTATACATCCTTACAACATCTTTGAATGCATTTTCGAAATTCCTTACATTTCTTTTTTTCTTCACTTAGCCGTTTTTAGGCTTGGAAATGCTGAACTTAAACAAAAAAATGCATAAAGCATGTGCTTAAGTTTGCACATTTTTGACCAAAAAGAGACAGCATTCAACCACAAAACAGCAGTGAATCATTAATTATTTTATATTTGGAAAAAAAACGTGATCTTGTGAAGCCATGAAATTTGGCGAGGGAACACTGTGGTATATAAAAATATGATTAGAGTATGTAGTATTACGATAGCTCTGATAAAAAATGTTTAAAAAATAGAAATCATATTGAAATAATACATTTAGCAGTAAATTTTGGATGAAACACAATTTCATTAAAAAATACTGTGTGAAAAAAAAACTGCCAAATTATTATACGTAATGGTAATGTATGTTTGGGTCAAATAAAAAAAAAAAAGCTAACATATAGTAAAAAATATGAAAGTAACTACACATTTTTTATTTAAAAAAAACATATTGTTTTCAGCAGTAAAGTTAAATACATTTAATTTGAGAAAAAAAACAACATTTGCAAAAGTTGGTTAGTAATTATAAAAAATAATTTACTAAAATAAAACAATTAACTGGCGCATGTTAAGATTAAGATTTTGTAAATAAAAGCAAGGAATATGTATGAGTAATACATATTAATATAAAAAATATTAAAATTGTATACATGATTATTTCAAAAAGTATATGGACACGTTTATTTTAATATAAAAAATATATGAAAAATACATCTGGTGAGGGTATAGGATTTTATTTAATAATGAAATAATGTCCATGCATTGGACTGGACTGCAGTGAGTGTAAAAGTTCCAAATGCAGCTCTGGTCATTCCCTCTCCATGCTGTCCTGCCCGGCTCTCCGCGGGCACCGTGCACGTTTCCCCACGCGGCGAAAGAGCTGTCGGAGTGCCGCGCACGCCCTCCCATTTTTCATTTACCTGCCAGCAAATCAGATGCGACAGTTAAATTGTGACAGCAGCGCAAATCTACTGGTTGCCATTAGAGCTAATGTCATGTTTCTGCGCTAATCCCTCATCATTTTAGGGCCTCATTGCCTATTTTTCCTCGATGATATTAAGTATTCAAAGCTCATTTACATTCTTATTTTTCAATTTGCTGCTGCAGTAGTTTAATTTATTCCATATAATTTCTTTTTCTGAGAGGGACATTAATCATTGGCTCCACATTTTAGCGCCTCTGGGATCTTTTTTTTTCTAATCAATAAAATAAAAGGGATACAGCTTTTAGCAAAGGGTTGTTGGCTCTTTATGTGGGTTGTAATTAAATTAGCATCGTTATTTTTAATTTCACGTGACTTTTAATGCACAAAACTTCCTGCGGTTTTTGTGTTGTTGGGTGCAGAGGGGCTAACCAAGAAAGCACGTCTGGGAAATGGGACTCCTATCAATAAGGTAACGCTCGCGCTTGTTCTCTGCTCTGCTAAGCTGGAGGCCTAACCACTTTCATCCTCTTTCTTCCTGCCTTTTCTTGTTGTTTCTTCATCCTTTCACACTCATTTTATGCTTGGCTATCCCGTAGGCTATCAGTGTATTAATGCCGTGGCTTAAGCCAAACAGCCTGCGCGAGATAAGGTGGTCCCGCCGCCGGCCCAAATGAGGATTTTTTTCCCCTCATTTTTGCACTTTGAATTGTCAAATTTGATCCCTGCAACCCCCCTGCCCGCCCCCCTTGCACTGCGTCTTCATTACGCTATCGACTCGTCCGAGAGGCTTGACCTTCCGAAAGGTGTGACTGAGGGCGGGGGTGTGATGGTTGCTTGATGGCGGGGTCTGCGGAGATGGAGGGGGGTCTGTAAACTCTGATACATAATGCTGCGGGCTATAATACGCCGCGCATGGCCGCCCGCAGGCCTACTAATCACGAGGAAAAGACCCCACTGTCTCACTCCATAAACCTGCAGCCTCGCTAGGAAGACAGCCACGGGGGCGCGATGTCACTTGTAAATCCCAAATTAAACTCAACTGCCCAAAGCTGCCCAGCGTAAAAAACTCCCCCCCGACTCAATCCCGGCTCCCCGTGTCTTCCCCTCAGCCGTGCAGGTGGCAGAGGGCGGGCGGGGCGTCGGCGGTGTCAAGGTTGCGTAGTGGTCAATTTGGGCGCTTGTTGGTCACGTTTGCCTCTGTGCATGTCGTTCGCGCCGCCGCTCGGCCCTCAAAGCCCCTTAATCCGGCCCCCTCGCCGCACCCGCTCACGTTGGACTGCGCAATTACAAATGCGACGACGTTCCCTATGAAAACTAGCTCTTCCCTGGAGACATTTTTCCGGATAACTAGACAGCATTATTTCACAGGTGTGCTTTAGCCTGGCCACAATAAAAGAATGACGTTCCTGCAGTCAGCATGGCCTACTGTGTCATGAAACATTAGATGTGACCTGACATTAGTTTGATGCCTGTACCGGTATCGGTTGATATCGTTGTCTGTAATGATAATCCCATCGGTTTTGGACCAGACCTGGAATTTCTGTGAATTCCTCCATCATAAATTCAAGATTTTCCTCCTTAGTGCGTAAAAAACCTGTTAACGACCTTCTAAATATGCTTTTTCAACATTATTAGAGGCCTCTACAGTCATTGCCGAAAATTCTGAGTGACACAAACATGAATTTATGTGATGGCAATCTGAATATACAGATATGCCGCTTTTTAAAAACATAATTCATGAATGAATAAATGATGGCTGCTCCATGGTAAGTTGTGGCCTATTATTCATGAAAGACAAGTTCTGTTATGCTACGTCCTGTTCTGTTCTGAGACGTGACGTTAGATTACATGGCCTTTCACACTGCATGGAAACTGGTCACTGAGCCACCAGGGCCCAGCCGACATGCTGAGATCAAATTAAAAAAAAAGGTTCTCCTCTCATTCTGTGTGGAAGTGGTACGTTTTTAGCTTGAAACACTTTTTTCACAGTTTAGAATAAGTAAGTTGGAGACGCTAACTAGTTCGCTTGATATCTAGCAGCGCAATGTGACGTAAACAAAGAATAACAAGACTGCTATTTCGTGTCTAAAAAGTTTTTATAATTTTAACACCCACACTTAGAAAGTCAGAAACCTATACCCTCTATATTTCATCAATAATATTGAATAATTTATCATACCTAATCAATTGGACGGCTGTACTTGAAAATATTATGAATGAAGTCCCTCCTTGTCACAAAGATGAACTCCAAAAAAAATTGCTCTGCATTTCAGCCTTGCCACAAAAGGAGCAGCAGAGGTCATAAATGTGTTTATTTATTTGTAAGTATATTCTACTAAAAACAAAGTTGCCGGGGATCGGTAAAGTCTCCGAATCAGTTGGGAACAACAGAGTGAAAATGACCTGATGGAGGTTTATACTTCAAGATTGCTGATTTGCTCATTTCCCTGTCAGTCAAAATGAAATTCCGCCGCAGACTGACCATCCAATCATCATGCAGAAGCCAGCCCACTGCCTCATAGACCCCCAGAGACCCTAAGGGGCTGATGGGCGGGACAAAGCCCAGCATTCATCCAATGACCGTTCAGTTTTTTGCAGTGGAACAACCAACAACAACCAGTCAGTAAGTAAGACATATAGGACATAAATAAGACATAAAATAGACTTACACATATTAGCGCTGGGAGACTTCCTGGTTGCTGCGCCTTTCTTACATCTGGTTTCTGCACAGGCCAGGAATCCCTCGCCACTTTACTCATCAAATGTTATGGCTTCACTCTAAATCATGCTTGAGACATTAGCTTACATGGTATTACCTTTACATTGTATGAAGTCATGAAGTGACATGTCCCAAAAAACAGAGTGACAAAAGTCCTCCTACCGTTCTGTGTGGAAGTGGTACGTTTTTGACTTCTTAAGTTTAGAAGAAACAAATTTGAAGCGAGGAAACTAGCCGTCTGGAGCCCCTGCAGCATAAGAGTTCCGTAACGTGACGTAAACAGTAACATATGAGTATAGGTGTGTTATTTCATGTCTACAGGGCTCTAATATTTTTTAAAGTCTGTGTAGAAAGTCATAAACGGGATTTCTATGCTCCCATTACAAAAATGTGACATTTATTAACACTGAATCCTATAAAGTGGAAAGTCATTTATCACTTCAATTTCAGTTCACTCTATAAATTTGTATAGCATCAAATCACAACAGCGGTCATCTCATGGCACTTATTTCTCATGGTCGGGTCTGGAACCACTGTATTATGCCTTACATGTTGTCTTTTCTCTTATTATTTCTATTATTTCTACTATACTGAATAATAGGAGTATGAAAGGTGACTATAGGGGTGTTATTTCACGTCCAGAGGGCTCTAATTACAATAATATTACATTTATTAACATCGAATCCCATATAGAGGAAATTCATTTATCAATTAAATGTATTTGTAGTGCGCCAAATCACCACAGCTGTCATCTCATGGCACTTTACGCATGAACTTATCACGGTCGGGTCTGGAACCAATGAATCGCTACAAAGGACGACTGTATTATGCCTGACATGTCGTCTTTTCTCTTATCATGTCTACTCTTTTGGAAAATAGGGGTGTTATTTCATGTCTAGAGGGCTCTAATAATGTTAAAAACAGTATTTAGAAGGTTGTAACCAGTTTTTTACGACTGGTCTGGAACCAGTGAATTACTACAAAGGACGACTGTATTATGCCTGACATGTCGTCTTTTCTCTTATCATGTCTACTATATTGGATAATAGGGGTGTAAAGGTGACTATAGGGGTGTTATTTCATGTCTAGAGGGCTCTAATAATGTTAAAAACAGTATTTAGAAGGTTGTAACCCGCTTTTTAACTAACCAAAATCCCATTTGTAAATAAGGAATCCTGCTTTGGGGAAATTGACAAAGTAACTGTGACAGAGAATGGATGATGGTTTCTCTTCTTTTTACGCTTTGTGGCAAGTAAAAAAATGATGTTCAGTCAGGAGGGTTTTTTGGGGGGGAGATTCTATATTTGCATGCACGCAGCGGCGACACTGAGTAGGCTGCAGGCTACAGGAAATGGTCTCCTTGAAGGCAATCTGCTCATTAAGATAATGTGTTGGTTCCAATTAAACTAACATTAAAATGGTCCCCCATAAAGAGCTGGACTCAGCGTTTTTCTTAACTTGCTCTTTTAATTACATCGTTCCTCTCCTGTCATTAAGGATATTAAAAATTCATTAACAGCAATCGTCCTGCATCTCGGCAACAAATCAGGGAGGATTTCATCTCATGTTGTCAAAAGATGAGCGCCATTAGTGATTCCGTCTGAAAGGCGCTTCAACCCCCCCAGCGGGTGTCAACAGGTTACTTTCCGCTGCCGCTCGTTAAAGGCTGACATTTATTCCAAAGATATTTCAATGACTGCTTGTCCATTTATTAAAGCTACAGTACATTTAATAGCTGATAATTTCTGTCTCCGAATTTGGTTTCATCTCCGCTATCCGAGCGTGCCGCCGCACGAGAACACCGCCTCCAGGAATAACTCCCGGCCAGGACCTGCAAATTCTTCCTGATGCTAAGCTAACAAACACGTGTGGCGAACGCGGAGGATTACTCAGATAAAACAAGGCGGCAGGTGCTCGTGTGAAAATAATTACAGCTTTGGCATGAAAATAAGAACATAATTACACCCAAAATGTAAAACAACAGCTTTGTGTCGTTCATTTCCCTGGTGGTGAGCGGGATCACCTTCATGCAAATGTTAGTATGAAGAAAATGAAGCCGAGCCGCTCGCTGGTGAAACCCACGCGCACGTCAGACACGCACACACGTTGCAGCTTGCAGGAGAAGGACGGAGGCCGTCGTAATCACGCACTTTACGCCTTTAAAGGCATGACCAGGCTGTTTCAATTCCCAGCATGCAATTCCTTGCCTGAAATGCACCCAATAAATGCATTCTGCACACCATCCGTGCACACACTGCGTGTCATGGCCGATATTTCTTTCTAGGATTTCAGATATTAAATATATTTCTACATATTATTTCTACACCCTGGACTGGTCACCAGTCCATCGCAGGGTACATATTGACAAACAACCAGTCACACTCACATTCATACCTATGGACAATTTAGAGTCACCAGTTAACCTAACATGCATGTTTTTGGAATGTGGGAGGAAAGCGGAACCCAGGTCTTCCAGATCTCCTGACTGTGTGGCCAATGTGCTAACCACTCATCCACCGTGCGGCTTATTTTATTTATATTTTATGTAATGTATTCTCTAATATTTTATGTTATTACTGTTAATATTTTCCTTTATTACTTATGATGTCAAATGCAGAATTATTCCAATGAACACAGAAGTATGATTTTTTTCTTTGGGATGGAAATCTATCAAATTATTTAAAAAAAATTTCTCGCCATGACGAGAAGTTTGTGTAGTGGTGGATGCTGTGTATGTCGTGCAGCGTGAACGTGTGAATGAACCGAAGCGCAGTGTAACAGCATTTGTAAAAAATACATATATGAATAAATAAAAATTGACTGAAAAACAACAAAGACAATTCAAGTCCATTCCTGCCAGCGAGTGTGACCCGAGCATGCTGGTGTGCACGCTCGCTGGCAGCACAGCAAGCAAGTGGTGCCTGCCATGCACTGCAAAGTCACCTGCAAGATGAGACTGAGATATTCGCCGCAGCAGGGATGTTGTCGGGCTGGGTGTAATAACGTCAGCCATTTTTTTTTAAATTTGGCGGATTTTAGGAAGAAATAAGACATTTTTGCCTTTAAACGCTATATTTAGTGCGAAAATTGTGATGTTTTGCCACAGTCTGTATGGTAAGCGCATTGGGTATATCATTTCTTTCATCATCAATTGGAAAAACTTTTTTTTACATGCATCGGGAACTCATGTGGGACACTGAGACAACAGCGCCTCTGCTGGCTGGAGTTCAGTAGTGCACTCAATTTTGTATTGTTCACTAAACTATCATTGTTTTTAGAATGCTTATTTTGTTATTAGCAGCAGAATTTGTATAATTGCTTGCTTTTTTTTTTACCCCGGGGTACTTGAGAGTCTCAATATATATTTTATATCGATTTTTCACTAAAAAGTTATTGATGGTAATAAAAAGAGTACTTATTTTTTCATTGTACTCAATTATTTTTATTAAGTTGATTATTCTAATGAAGACATCAGTAGGAAAATTAGGATTAATAGTATTTGTTCATGTATTAGCATTATTGTATTTTGAATTGACTTTTTATTCTAAATATAATTGTATTATTTTGTATGTACTTTTTTTATTTACATTTATTATTCAAATGAAGCTATTTTTCAGTAGCAGAATAAAGGATTTATTTATGTATTAGCACTATTGTATTTTTATTAGATTAAATAATGTTAATATTTAATTAATTATTGAATTATTATTGAATTATTTTTGTTTAAGTGTATCATCCTAACTAAGCTATTTTTATCAGTAGCAAAAATATGATTAATAGTATTTATTTATGTGTTAGCATTTTTTTTAGATATTTATAATAAAAATAGTTATTAATTAATATTTCATTGTATGTAATTATTTTTTTAAGTTTCTTATTCTAACAAGGCTATTTCTATCAGTAGCAAAATTACTATTATTAGTATTTAGTTATGTATTAGCATTATTATATTTGTCTTAGATATCTTTAGTCCATAAATAATTATTATTTATTGTATTTAACTATTTTATTGTTTAACTGAATGGAGTTTTATTAGTAGCATATTCAATATGAATGTATCTGCATTACTGTATTTTTGTGCCCCTGGTACTTGATTTTTTTTTTATTGATACATTTATTGATGGATTTTTATTTCATTAACCACTGTTTGTAAAGTGCCGTTATTATTATTATTTATTAAAAAAAAACACACAATTGACTTGAATATTTAAGGAATTAAAATTGCATATTATTGCATTTAATAACAAATACATAATCATTTGAAAAAAACACATGAAAATATGGCATATTTATTCATTTGTAGAAAAGCCCAGTAAAATTGTCAATTCTTTTCTGGTGTTGTTAAGAATTCAGACGCAGGACATGAACTGCGTGCGGGTCTCATTACTCATTGGGGTTAATGTGTAATGACCGGCCATCATCCAGCAGCCAAGCCCAAATGGGCTCCCCCATTGATTCATGTAAAAAAACGTCAAATACAAAATACTGATGATGAGAAATTACCAGCACTGCCCCTTTCTCTCCATTATCACTCATTCTAATCCTGCTCCTACATTCCGGACCGCCCTCCTCTTCTTTAGCAGAGCTATTGATCAGGTGTGTGTGTGTGTGTGTGTGTGTGTGTGTGGACGGACAGCCCTGAGATGCTGCTTATGTACGTGGCGGGGCCCCGCATGCTCATGGTCGTGGGGACCCGCATCCCAGCTGTGTTGCAAATCCATCATGCCTGACAGGTCTATTGTTGCCACCGACCGTCACCGACGCGCCGAGCGACCGACTCGTGGTAGGATATCACGTTCCGCCAGGACGACAACAAACATTTGCTGAAATGAGAGCTAATAATGTAAGAGAAAATGGAAGAATAAAAAAGACAATGAAGGAGCTAAGCCTCCCCAAAACGTGACAAACAGGTCTGGGCCGTTTGAATGATTGTTCCCGTGACAGCCGAGCACACATCCTGTTGAACAAATAGGCCCTTGAGTGCTTGGCGGCCCCCAGGGCTCTGTTTACAGCCCCCGGGCTGCAGCTTTCAGAGAATGCTTAGACCCTGACAACAACATGCTCCTCTTAATATATAATAACATTAGATGATTTTTATTAGATTTCTACCACAAAAAAAAAAATGTCCAAAAATGAATCGCATATGTAATCATATTTTATTATTTTCTTCCTAATAGATTTCCCTGCCACAAATAAATATATCATAATAAATTTTGCATTTAATAATCTTTCATTAAAGTGTTTTTCTAACAGATTTGATAATGATCAAAATGAATCATATATTTAATAAGATTTGACTTTTTTCCCAATAGATTTTCCTGCCACAAATAAGTATATCATAATGAATCATACATTTAATAATATTTTATTGTACAAATTTTAAAATTATAATTAATCATTATATTTTTTTCATGGATTTCCCTGCCACAAATAAATCAATCATAATGAATCATATATTTACATTTTATAATAATAGTTTTGTAATCATATATTTAATAACAATTTATTACAGTTTTATTATAGCATATCAAAAAAATCACATATTTAATAATATTCTATTAATTTTTTTCTAATAGATTTCCAATATTACAATATATTACAAAATATTCAATAATCTTTGATTTAAGACTTTTCCCACAAATAAATAATACACATATAAAAATGATTAATATAATACTTAATCGTTTTTGTTCTTCCCACAAGTATTTGACACCTTCTTCTTTGTCTCACACAGAATGAAACCCACTGTAAATATATTATTTATTTGTTATAGTCACTAATTCTTTTGGGTGAATGATGAAATCAAAATAACAATAATAATAATAACAATACACATTTCTACGGCATTTTTCCAGCTATTCCGACATCCTGAACAAGATATCCTGAAAATGTGATAACCGTTACTCAAACGCTGCAGGATTTAGGGGAAATTCCTTGCTAAGTCCCGCCTACGTGACATTTTGCTGGACGGCAGCCATCCTGCTCAAATGTGACACACGTGCTTGACAATTCCCTAAAGGTGCAAACCAAATTGTTTACGCCCCAAAGCTGTAAGCTGAGGAAAGGCAACTAAAACAAAGTTCCAGCGTTAATGCGAGCGCTGCCGACCATGCTGGTGGGACGCAACCAAAGATGGACCCATGTTTGGTAGCAGGACTGTGTTTCCCCAGCGCGAGTTGACTGGTGCTCACCGGCGCCTTTAAGAGACACGTCCTTCACGGCAGCTTCTTTATGCAAACGGGCGGCGCCACACACACAGTGGTTGGACGTGCGCCATTGTGGATTTGAACTTGCACACTGTTCTAACATCTGCTGCTAAAAACACACACAGACACACACCGCTCCCTTTGACACAGTTTTTCATGAGGGGAGGGCGGGGGGACAAAAGCCGGTGGTTCTTGTGTGATATCCTGTTAAGGCTGTTCTGGGACCAGCCAAGCGTGGCCCTCCTTCAGAGAGCCGGGCCGACATCATTCAGCTTCCTGCGTGTGATTCTCGCCACACAACAAACCCTGCCGTGCACAGCTCAGCGGCCATGGAGAAAGCGCCGCCGCACAATGTCCTTCAGCGCCGCCCGCGCATCTGTTTGCGCAAACTTTTCATACACGTTATTGATTGCTGATTACCGGACTTGTTTTCAATGACGGGATATACCATAACACGTCGTGCTTCACGAGCACCAGAGCAACAATCCGGGCACCCTGCGGGTTTTATGCGACCAGGGTAGAACACTAACTACGGTCACGATCTGCGTTAACTTGTAACTTTAGCAACGTGTCACAAAACGTGCCGCAGGGCATGCTGGGAAGGCGGAAGTACCTATGCAATATTCCGTTGCATTTGCCGGACTTCCTGGTCTCCAGCTACCTCCTCCAGCTCCACCGGGGGCATGGCCAGAAGACCCACACAACAATAACTACAGTGGAACCTGGACTTACGAAAACCTTATTATACAAAAAATTCATAATAGGAATTGGGCTTTGACGATATTTCTGTCCCATTTAAAGGAAAAACCTTCAAAATAGGAAAATGGAAAGTGCTGCCCAGAATTTTGAATGTACTGCACCGCCATACCGGGCGGCAAAGTACCAAAGTAGTGTATGTCAACTGCCATAAAACCCAAGAAGAAGAAGCTGCCCTCTCATTGGTTATCTCCCATCTTCCTCTCCCTCCTAACAATAACCAATCACGGCGTCCCTTTGCTCAGCGTACCAAAAATCTCCCATCCTTTGGTAAAAAGTCAAATAAAAAATGAGTATGTCATGTAGTGTAAATATACATACACGTATATACACACACACACACATATATATATATATACACATAAACCTACGTATCATTTCTGTCAAAATTCCCTTCCTCCTCCTCTGCCATCGAGCTCACCTCGCTCGAAGTGTCCTCGTACTAAGTGTCCTATTATTATTATTATTATTTTTCACTGATTTTCTTATTTTCTCATTGTTTTTTTTAACATCCATGAACATGTACATGATTGTGTTGTCATTAATCAACATATTCCTTTCGGGTGGGTACAATATCTACACTTTATATGACGCCATTTGTTTGTAAATCTCATATTACGAAAATTCCAAGACTGGAACAAACTAATTTTGTATCTTGAGGTTCCACTATTTATTCCAATACAGCAATCACCCCTTTATTAAATGCAAACTAATGTGTTTTTTTTTGTTGATTAATGGGTTTGTTTTTGTGACAAATGTTCAGTTGTTTCTTTTAGCATCATTTTCTGCGTGTAAAACAATAACTTTTGAACGGATTCATTGGATTTTGCATTATGTTCTATGAGAAAATCTGCTTTGGTTAGAGTCCGTTTTGGTTTAAGTTTAAACTTCTGGAAGGGATTGATGACGTTAACCAAGGCACTACTGTATTTAATTACAAAACAGTTTTTATGCATTTTTGAAATTCAAAGCGCAAAGTGGCAAGAGATTACTGGATTTCTATTTTCTTTATTTCCGACGGGGGGAAAAAAATTCCCTGCCGGAATTCTGCTCGAGTTTCTATTTTGGTCTCCTCAAACACGAAGATGAATATTTGCTCCAAAATTGCCGGCACAAAGAGCGAGGATAGAAACGAAAAGGCTTCCGTGTAATCTGCGCATGGAGACCGTCACCCCAACGGACCCTCTGTTTCCACTGAGCTCAATTAGCCCCGCGCTAACTCTGTATAATTAACACCCCTAAGAGGGTAATCAAACAGAGTCTAAATGAACGGCGATGGCGTCGTCGTAAGAAAAGACCTCGGCATGGCGGTGGGGGTGGTCCGAAATCCACAGAAAAGACATCTCGGGGGCAAACATGATAGAATTACAAAACGAGCAGCTTGCAAACTGTCTCAGCTTTGATGAAGAAACGTTTAATTATCCCCCTGGTGGAGAAGGTCCCCTATTGTCTAAAGCTAATTTGTCCCTTTTGGCTACTTCCTCAGCCCCCAGGCTTGTCAGTCTCAGGTTACCCCCAAGTGTACCCCCTTCTTTAGCACCCTCACTCGCAACCTCCTGCAAGACTACCCAAGTTATCAGCAGACAGTATTTTGTTTGTTAAGTGCACCCACCCCCCAGAAAAAAACGAGTCGGGCCCTTTTGGGAGAAGATGAAAGGAGGAGAAGCTGCCGCCCACCCGGGGAAAAGGCTCAGGCGGCGGGTCAATTTCCTCTTGACTTTGTCCTGTCTTGGAGTTTCCTTGGTTGGCCCACAAAGGCCACCATTGGACCGGACCGGAGGTTCGCTCTCGCCTCTAATAATAGATTGCCGCCTAAACACAACTCCTCTTAAAAAAGCGAAACAGGAGATACTGTACCCCCATACCCCCAACTAACCCCAGATGCAAACCGATACCGTCCAGCCCGCTTCCATGTCAGCAACAATTTGTAGCAGGATGCTGTAAAAACAAAACCAGTGCGAGAGAAAACACCCGTGGCTCTTCATTTCAAATATTCAATGCACCCACCCACCCCCCCGCACCACCACGACCACCCGCCTTTTCGTGTCCGCCCCCCCCCCAAAACAATCGCTCATGCTTTCCAGATTAAATGCAGCCACATTAAGGCCTGACATTGGAGCCAGTTCACATTTAAATGCAATTTGAAAAGGGGAAGGGGGGAGGGGCATACATTTGCATAGTGAATTAAAATTAAGACCTAATTATGCAAATAAATGATCAAACCCGACCGCGGATGGGTTTCAATGCCGTTAATATCTCCTTCCCGTAGACAATAGTGACTCGATAGGCCGAGGCAGCCGTTGCTGGAAGAGCGGCGTTAAATATTCAGGTGGTATTTAATTACCGGCAAAAAAACAAAAAATACAAACAAACAAGGAGCTCACCAATTACAGGAATTCATTTTGCATGAGGCCTTTTGAAGGGAGAAGAAGCCATAAAACCACAAACACAACAATGGCCGCCATTTTTAACCACCACAGTATTTCCCCGAGTGGACAGCAAAAGTTTGGAGACACCTTCTCGTACGACAACACGATAAAGTGACTCCAAACTTTTGAGTGCGAGTCACACTTTTTCCATAGTCTGGCCGGTCTGCGACTCGAAAATCGACACAAATAATTGAAAACGGCCGCAGTAATTCAAGCATGCTGCGACGCACGCAAATCGAACGGTACGCGGCCTACCGCATGCTTTTTGCTCCTTCTGACGCGCTTGACTTTGTGTCTGTAAGTAATGTGCAACTACAAAGATATAACACTTGTGTTCTGCTATGGCTTGTTTATATCGGCTAACTGGTTCCAGACCAGACCACGCTGAATGAATTTTCGCGATAAGGGATTCACTGTTAAAAATGATAAATAAAATGAATAAATAATAATAATAATACATATTATTATTGCTGTTTTTTTCCTCCTTTCATCCATCCATCCATTTTCTATACCGCTTATCCTCATGATGCATTTTTTTAAACTGAAATGCGGCTTTGCTCTATCACAATTTTGAAAAAAACATTAATTCATAAATCATGCAGTTTCGTGCTTGAATACGGCCTTTTATTTTTCCAGAATATGCACATTTAATCAATTTCAATTTTCATCATTCATTTTTGGCCTAAATGAAGCATTTTCAAGCATAAAAATGGATAAACAATGTAAAATACAAATACAAAACATTAAGAAGACGCATTCAAAGACGATAGCTTGTCACTAGGCGTCAGTAATATTACTATAATGTTTGGCGAGACACACAAGCACCAGACTTGATCACCGTACCGTATCCCAAGCTGAACTCAACTCTTATATGTCTTAGTTCTTCTTACTATATGTATAATGTTGGGTAATAGGAGTGCAAAGATGACTATAGGGGTGTTATAACATGTCTAGAGGGCTCTAACGATGCTAGAAGGGCGTCAACATGTTTTCTATGCTTTAACTATAAAAACATACTGTAAGGAGATTCACTTCACCAATTCAGTGTGACAAATGAGGGATTTCTGTATTCCAACGCACAGCCAAACATATTTGACAGTCTAGCACATGTAGCAAGAAAACATAATAAAAACACGAGGACTCCGAAGCACTAATTAATCAAGATGTGTTGCATATGTAAAGGTAGCAAAGCTCTTTTAAATATTAATCATGTGAGAGGAGGAGCAGCGATTCCCCAAAGAGCACAAAGCACAAAATGAGAAGCACGGCAAGCAGAACCAACTGAACTAACAAATTCTCCGTCCGACACGGCCCGAGCGCACAGCCGCTGCCAGATAAAGAGTCTTGTTTACATGCATAAATAACAGCAGCAAAACTCTCCTTCCCGCATGCAGCAAGGAGAGTTTTGCTAAAGGCGACCAAGTGGATGGATTTTGGAGCTTTTCCCCCCAAAACACTCTGGTGTTTGCGCTACTGTCTGTAATTAGCAGGCATTTAATACCACGCCATTAAAAGCCAAGATGCATCGCTCTGGCGCTGCTAGATGGTTTTTATGTGGAGGACGTCTGTCGGTAGTAAGACTTAATTAAAAAGCCCATCAGGGTAAGTACAGATATTAAACGGCTAGAAAGGAGGAAAAAATATAACTTTCGCTCAAGCTGATCTTCCAGATTTGGGCAATCAAAGTATGTGAGATAAATAGCCCGAGCTAATGAACTGGCCAAACCTGACATTTGCTTCGGCGCTAATTAAGAAAGTTGTAAAAGAGTTATCTGCGCTTGGCGAGCTGTTAAAAGAAGAAAAGTGCTGCGGCAATGGCAAGTCTTGGCGCTCTCGGACTTAAACCCGCTTTGCATGTCATCTTCTGCTGCCAACACCCGTTAGTTTCCTGCGACTTGAACCCAAACAAACCGCTTCCCTTGCTGCACGCACGGAGACAGATTTGCAGAGGAAGTAAAAGAATATGCTAAGATTTGCAGTGTCAAATTGCAATCAATCCAAAAGCAATAACACCGCCTTAATCTCCGTCATTCGCTCGCTAAAAGGTAAAGGATCCTAAAAACAAACAGCATATCACACACTCACACAGCCAGTCATTACCAAGCCAGGACCTTCAGCCATGAGGGATGCCCCCGGCAACATCTCCGTTTGACGCCCCTGCACAACCTGAGCAACGTTGGAAGCCATCGGGACCGTCGAGGGAGAATAAAACTTTCTTCCACCTTTCAATGTCCCATGTTTCCTGCTCTCCTGCAAATTTCCACCAGGCAATTTTGTGGGCTTGACGGAAAAAAGTCCTTTGAAAGATTTTTCTATTAAACCTTTCTCTCGCAGATGCCATCTGACGGTTATTGGACTACACTCGGCACAAGTAACAACATTTATTTGAGCCGAGGATGGTCCTATGTCAGGGCCGGGTACATTTTTTGGGTCTTCCCCTTGACATTGTTGTTCTGTGGGCCTCAGGATGTGTGAAGAAGATAGAAATGAGTGTCTTACCGCGTCCAAGCTCAACAGCAATGGCGCGGAGGCTGCGAGAGGCCTCGCTTATGCAGCCCAACAATCCAAAGAAAGAAATCTTATTTGCCTTTGCCATGGAGGGATCATGACAGTGTGAATACCTGACACTAAATCACATTCAATCCACATTTTTTTGGCTTTTAAAGGTTGCGATCTTAAACCTCACTTTAATGCTTCTTTGCAATAAAATGCTTGCTCAAAAATTTCTTGTTCTACCAAGAATGTCCTTAAGAGGCAACAATGCAAAAACGTCAATTCTTAAAATTTGGATCAGGAGAAGAGCTCCATTATTTGCAGCTTTTTTTCTCCTTTTTTAAAGATACAAATACAAAAACAGTGCATTGTTCTTAATTGGCCGGTAAGTAAATTTGTCTTTCTCAATAACTGCTCCAGATGATGTTGTAGTGTGGAGGTTTGGAGTTTTTGTTGCAGTTGGCCGGTGACAGTTACATTTGCATTGTTTAATCAGATTAATCGTTTTTTTGAAGGAATTAATCACCGTTTGCAACTATGTCTGAAATGTGCCCAATTTTGATTTATATTTTAGTACCAGAACGATAATGATGATGATGCATGTTTAGCATAGCGTGTGTTTATGAACTGCTCCAACACGTAACACATACAATTCCTCCGTCTCTTGCATGTCTTTGTGCAATCTGTCTAAACCAGACCACCAGCTAGCGCAAAGGTGGGCAAACTGCGGGCCGTGGGCCACATCAGGCCTGCCAAGCGTCTGAATGCGGCCTGCCGGGCATTACCAAAGAACAAAAAAAACCCCTTAAGATGGAAAGTGTATCCGGCAACATGACTATCAATGTTATTGTGACCCAAAATAGTCAGGTGCTATCTGTAGCTTGTTGAAAAAAAGCCTTCCAAACACGTCAACACACGATGCATAAAGTAACCTTCCTACTGCACCCGGTGGGCATACAAATAAATATCTGGGCCCAATACCCTTGTTCATAGTTCATGGACTACCCAGCATGCCTTGTGGACATTTGGAAATAATAGTTTTAGGTTGCGTGTTATGTTTATGCTATGGTTAAGTTTTTGGAGATAAAATGATTTTTGGCGCCCCCCGCCCCAAAATTATTGTAATAATAAATATTGTTCGTGGTAGCCCCGTGCCTCCCTGTCATAACTCCCGGGTGTCCCCCTGTTTGAAAGCCAGTGATTTATGTGATGCGTTAACTTGCTGTGGATGCACCGTTTCCGTTTTGTTGCATCATCAGCTCGTATGTTGATCAGTTTGATGACCTCCTACATGTAGACAGCCCCTCTGCCAATTTTTTTTTTTTTAATGTTTGCCCACCCTGGGCTACAGTTAGACAGTATCGTCATTTTCCTCCACTTATCCGGGTCCGGGTCGCGGGTGCAGCAGTTTCAGTAGGGAAGTCCCAACTTCCCCGTCTCCGGCAATCTCTTTCAGATCCACCGGGAGCACACCAAGGCGTTCCCAAGCGGTCCTACGTCTTTCCCGGGGTCTTCTCCCGTCTGGGCATGCCCGAAACACCTCACCAGGGAGGCGCCCGGGAGGCATCCGGACGAGATGCCCGAGCCCCCTCAACTGGCTCCTCTCGATGTAGAGGAGCAGCGGCTTATCCCACTCAATTACATCAGGACCGCCTAGCCAGGGCTCAGTTTTGGATGGAAAATAGAAAACAGGACCGCCTAGCCAGGGCTCAGTTTTGGATGGAAAATAGAAAACGTGTTCCGCGGACGCCTTATAGGGTGTTGGAATTGAGCACTGTTGCTGATGTGTTAAGGTAGGAAAAAAAAAAAATGCAAAAAAATTCAAAATAAAGATTTACGGGGAGCATAAAGTTGCCTCTTTTGCGTACTAACAGAACCGGTGTGGCTTGTGTTAATTACATCATTAATGAACTAAATTAGACAAAAAGCTAAATGGGTTTCACGCTTTGTTAAAAATGCGATTTTCCCCCAAAATGCCTCCCTGCGCTTACTATACTGCTTTTCTGTGTATTACTGATGCTTGTGTAACTGCGACGTGATGGCGGCGGGATCAAGAGGTGGGTTGAGTCGGTTAAGGCCCGCCGCTGCTACAGTGCCATCTGCTGGAACGGGTGGGGCGCCGCCTGCTTCGGCCACCCGACTTGTTCATGTAAAGTTGCGACATCGCTCGTTCATTCGGGGGGTGGAGCAGGTGGAAGGTAATGAAGAGTATCGGCGGGGTAAATTGAGGACCCTTCCCCCGCATTGGGGATGTTGTTGCGAGCCTTAATCTTTGTCATCAGCGAGAGAGGAAGGCGGGCCGGGGGCTCAGCGCTCTCTCTCCTGTGGGTCAAGTAAACAGGCTCGGTGGGGAGAGCTCAGGGGCCGCCGTCTGACCAGCCAGGCTGAAAATGGCCCTTGTCCTGCGCTGCCATGTTGCATTTCTTTCCCCAGCTGTTTGTCACGGACACAGCTTGTAATGAGAAGAACCAACATATTTATATCGAGTGGGCCGACCTCACGGCCGCCTTGTGTCTGGCGGCCACAAAACGGCTTCTTCAACGATTCACAAACCCTCCCCGGACAAGGAGGCGCGAGGCCGCCTCGGGGCGAGAGATGTATTCCTACACGCGCGTTTGTCACCGAGAAAGACGCATTTTCCCTCCAGTGACAGACGCATTGTTCTGCCTCGCCGCTGACCTCCAAGCCAATTAGAGTCTTCACGGCGAGTGATTTGTTTTGCTGTGTGCACGCTGGCTGTCCACTCAGCAACATTTATGAGTGATTAGTTAAGCTTGGCCTGAGCTCTATGAGGAACCTGCGAGGAGCCACAAAGCGACATTCACATGGCGGCCCGCGAGGGGAGTCCAGGGTAGGCTTAGCGGCGAACTTTGATAGAAAACCCAACGAATAATGAGGCCAACAAAGACGTCCTTTGACAACTTGGGTGTGCGTTTTTTCAAGTCTCATTTAGTACCAGTGAAAAGTTCATAAAGTTGACAACATTACACAAACCCTTATGCCCGCATTTTTACCCAGGATTATTACTTGGCTAATGGTTAGTTAGTAAAATGACACAAAAACCGTACCAAAAGATCTTGACAAGTGTGTTTGACAAGTGATGAGCAGCGGACTCCTTGTAGTACAAGTGAAAACCACCAAAAGTTAACATTGCGCAAACTCAAGTCACATTTACCCCTTATACTGGCGTTTGTGGGGTGTGACCAGGATGGACAGGATCAGGAATGCGCACATCAGAGGGACAGCAAATGTTAAAGGTTTCGAAGATAAAGTCAGAGAGTCTTTTAGTACGAGTGAAAACCTCTAAAATCCATCATTACCCAAACTCAAGTCTAATTTAGGCCTTATACTGGTGTTATTACCATGATTGTTACATGTGGGCCCCACGGTGGCTGAGTGGGTAGCATGTTGGCCTCACAGTCAGGAGGTTCAGGGTTGGAATCTCCGTTGGCCACCTCTGTGTGGAGTTTGCATGTTCTCCCCGTGCGTGTGTGAGTTTTTCCCGGGTACTCCGGTTTCCTCCACATTCCCAAAACATGCATGTTAGCTTCATTAACGACTCCAAATTGTCCATTAGAGTGTGAGTGTTTGTTTGTCTGTCTGTATGTGCCCTGGTCGCCGATTGACTGGCAACCAGTCCAGGGTGTACTCCACCTCTTGCCCAAAGTCAGCTGGGATAGGCTCCAGCATAGGAAATGGATGGATGTTACTTGTGCGACACACAAATGATCAATTATATCTCGAGTGTGTTTTTCAAGAGATGGCCAAGAGAGTCCCATTGCTGAGTGGAAACTTCCAAAAGTTACACAAGCAGAAAGTTAAATCGAACATTCAAATTTGAATTGATGGAATTTGGATGGAAATTGCTGACTGAGGACAGGAACGTTGGACATCCAAAAATAGTCATTAGCTTTCGTGTCCACTGCCATCACGAGCGTTAATTAGCGCAGGAAAGCCACTCGAACGCCTTCTGTTTTGCAAGAAGCTCCGGTCAAACGATCATCTCGACTGTTATCGCAGACAAAGTCAGGTCTGCCGTGTGTTTCATGATCACACCCCTCGCCGTGTTCTGCGTGCGAGGCGCGGGTCGCATGGATGCGGCTTGAGACATGAGGCCCGAGGCTGTAAATGCGGCGCAAACCCTAGAAATGACATCATCGTGGGGAAGAAGCGTCCCGCAAACTGTCATGTACGCGACATCTCAATCGCGGCGGCGGTATGAAGGTTAAAGAGAGCGAGCGTGACCTCTGGGCTAAATGAATAGTTGATTTGGCACAGTGGCAGTCGCATCTAATGAATTCTGTTAAACAGCCTCAATGCATTTCAGCATGCGGGCGTGATTACATAGGACGGGGATATCAAGTGGTCCTTTCATTTGCTTAACATGATCAAATTGACTCCCGTGTCATGAGAGATGACACCGGCGGTAATTAATTTCTCCATTAACGCCGGGCCGATGTGACAGCCATGCAAACACGACGCGGCGCGGCGACAGCGGGGAACGCCAGGCGAGACGAGGCGAGGCGGAGGGCCGACCCCGACTAGCGGCGGGGAGAGGAGGTAAATCACATGATCAGTCTGCATGGCGGGAGAGTGGCGTCGCTCATTAAAACAAAACAACACGCTTGTCGGCGGCGGCGTGGGGTACACGCCGAGCAAGCACATTCCGTCGCATTTACATATCGTAATGAACTCTGAAATCAAGCATCTGAAATGAGTCAAGTGAGCTATTAGGGCATATGGCCTTACTTGATGAGCATATTAAATAAAAATTATTATTATACATATATAGCTAGAAAGATGAATATTCAACACAGCATTCATAATAATATTCTGTTTATGATTATAATACAGTTAAATAACACATACAAGTAATACATACTGTATACTGTACAGCAGAAAATATTATTTACTCAATTATGGCTGGAAATGACAAGGGTATATTGTTGTGCCGATATCTGGTGTTTTAAAAATGTATTATTATATTTCTTATAATAAAAGTAAATAAATACAATAATTTATCAATTCAGTGGTGAGATCTATTAATAAGTACAACCCAGTTCAAATAAAATTCAATAATTCACGCATACGTAATGAATGTCAAGTATAATAACGAACAAATAAACAGTACACCAAATATGTGTACATACCCATATATATATATATATATATATATACCCAGCAAAACATAGACAGTAAATATGGATGTATGGTGTGTATACATACGCCAAAGTCTCAGTTAAAGTGAATTTAATTTAGTGGAGGATGGCTGGAAATGACAAGGGAATATTGTTGTGCTAATACATGGTATTTTTTAAAATGATTATTCTCATTAGATTTCTTATAATAAAAGGAAATAAATATATACAACAATAATAATAATCATTTACAAATTAAGGGGTATGTTTTTTGAAATAAATTCAACACAAAGTTATAATAATAACACATTATTATATATAATAAATATCAAGTACAATATAAAATAATAATAATAATAAAATAATAATATAAAATACTGTGGAGTGTATGTATACATATATATATATATAATGTGTGTGTGTATATAAACCCAGCAAAAACAGACAGTATGCCAACATTTTCATTACCTGGCCAAAGTCTGAGTTAAATTTGATATATATTAGACAACAAAACTCCAAAAACCAAACAATAACATCCAAAATGATGCATACTCGTCTGGCAATACAATGTTGTGTTTTAAAAGCTGATTAGAATGTTCTAAAATGTGCTCCAAGTCAAGAACAGACTAATAATAATCATTTTTAAAATGCATTCAAAGACCTTTGCCACATTCTTGTGTTATTTGCAGCTCCAACTCAACATTTGATGATACTTTTGCGCTTGTGTGTGTGTGTGTGTGTGTGATATATTTATTTATTTAGACATGCATCAGAGGAAAGGGAAGCCTTCTTATGAACTTATCGGATACAACTCTAATCTGTCCCTTAGTGGATTAAAACACCACAAAATAAATTGCATTGTTTTATACTGACTGAATTAGAGCGTGTGTGCTTGCGTGCGTGTGTGTGTGTGTGTGTGTGTGTGTGTGTGGTTGCATGCCTGCAGGCTGTCTGCTCGCCTTTTGGAGTAAAAGTGAAACCAACAGTTTCTCATCCCTCAGGGGTTTCTATAGCTGATTGTCCAGCATTTTCACCACAAAGCCGCCATATGGGGAACAGAAGGATGATCCGCCGGCTCCCCGCCGGCGCAAAGGCAAACACCGATCCACATATGCATAGAAGCGGCCATTTAGAGCCGGCGCCTTTTTAGCATAACAACACATGAAACACAGCAGTCATTTTGTAGCCGCTAAGGGGCACTGTCAGAGGGCCTCACCGCCTCTTAAGGCGCCTCCGTATGAGGCAGGATCAAATTAGGGGCCCGCGGGCCGGCCCGTCAATAACAACAAAAAGGAAAAATCACTTACATGCTTCCTAAATCCCATCCACAGATGAAAAGGAAGGAAAAACAGTCCATTTCCTCAAGCCCTGCAAATGAGCTTAACTCGCGGTTAATGAATTTATTCGAGTGCTCGTCCGCCATGTGTGTGCGTGTGTTTTAGGGCTCATTTACAGCAGGAGTGTCCAAACTTTTTCCACAAACTGAAAAGATGCAAAAGCCACCTTCGGATCTTAACGGGGTTTGAAGTAGAGCTACAATATGCAAAAGCAAGAAGGTGGGGGGGTGATAAAAAACACTTTGAAAAAATCTAAATAAAAACAATGAAAGTGAAACAGGCTGTTTATCAGCTAATCGAAAGTTTAAGACCGTTGCTCAAAAAAACGACAAAAAATTCTCCTAAGCAGAACAAAAAAATTTTCTCAGTAGGACTCAGTAATGAGCAGCCCCACCGTTCTTGTTTATCACTGCAAAAATGGGCTTGGGCACGCTTGATGCGAGTGTTTCCAGGAAGCTAGTGGGAACATTGCTCCAAGTGGTGGAGATGGCTTCACAAAGGGCTTCCACTGTCTGGAACTGATGGCCATTTTCATAAACTTCCCTTGCCATCCATCCCCAAATGTTTTCCATGGGATTTAAATCAGGGAAACATGCAGGATGGTCCAAAAGAGTGATGTTATTCTCCCTGAAGAAGTCCTTGTGAACTGCAGTGTTGTCCTGTTGAGGGTTCTCAGTCATGAGGGATGCCACATCTGCACGGCACCAGCCGCCATCAAACATGGGACATTGAAAGGTGGAAAAAAGCAAATGTAACCTACACGGTCCAGATGGCTTCCAACCATCCTGGCATGACAAGGAGATCCCACCAAGGAGATCCCACCCATCATGATCTGGTGTGCTTTTCCATTCAGTGGAACACTGGAGCTTGAAGTGGTGCAGGGGCGTCAATCGGCAGCCGGTTAGTTGCAGCGGGCACCCCTCGTGACTGAGGGCCCTCGTCTGTGTGGTAACAGCTGCTTTTCTAACGGACAAGGTGAATGCATTTGCCATGAGTTCTTGTTTACCTTTCTGTTTATGTCCATAATTAACGTCTACCTGATTCCCTCACCAAAAGCAAAGGGAATTTAGGTAACGTCACCTGCCCTGTCCAGTATCCAGCTTCTTATACCACAGTCAGGGGGTTTGAATTTTTGGCAATTGATTTAAAGTTGCCAAATGGTTTCGGGTGGTATCGTTCTAAATGAACCGATACAGTCCTTGAATCGAATCGACAACCACGAATGGTTGCACCCCTAAAAGATACGCTTACCAGTTATGCAAATTTCAAAATGCACCACAGCTCTGTGGTGTAGGCGTTATTATTTTATGACCTCGGCTTTTTTTTTTCTATACTCCCGTACCTTTTTTCCATTCTCATGCGATTACAACTTTTGTTTTCTTTCATGTTAACGTTCTGTGCTAGTAAAACGATGATCAAAGTTTATTCTCATAAAAGTGCAATCTATTTTCTTGTTAGACTTTATTCTTTTATTCTTTAATTTTCTAACTATTTCACCTTTCTTCTCTTCTTAATTCTTATTGCTATCATATTTTGACTCTGTGCTCATAGCATTTTCTTTCCTGCAAATGATTTTTTTACAAAAATTACAACTTTGTTTGGAGTTCTGTTTGTTTTCCATTAAATATATATATTTTAAATATTTCGACTTTATGCTAGCAAAATCAAGTTAATTTTCCTCGTAATATTTCCCCGTTTTTCTCCTAAAATGAGCAGTTTTTCTTGTAAGATTGCAACTTTTTCTTGTAGCGCTTAATTCTGCCGAATTTTTTCTGTGACGCGGGTCAAAGCCGCGAGTCCCACATGACCCGTGGGCCGCACTTTGGCCACCCGAGGCTACCAATAATTAATTAATCTAAGCAGAAATTCCTAATAATAATGATAATATTAATGCATTTTTTGTCTAGCACTTTCCAGGTCACATTCAAGAAATTCTACGTCCCATTTTTCCTCCAAATTGTTCCACTTTTAGAGCATTTGACTTTGAAGTTTGGGAGGCTCAGGTGCGAGATAGCAAGTAAAAAAAAGAAAACTTTTTGTTATGAAGAGTCACTTCTCCCTTCTTTTTATGGCCGGAAGCAATGAGCCGACGGGCCGTTATGGCTTGGCGGAGCTGGTCATCCGGCCAGCGTGCAACTTCAAAGTGTACTGTAATAATGACTTACTGATGGGACGGCGGCTGGACTACCTCATCCGAAGATGTCCGATTATGACTTTGGGTCGGGTTAATGCGGCAAACAAGCCTTTGAATAATACTTTCATTCCGAGTCCATCACATTGTAATTGATGAAAAGAATGATTTATTTGTTGTCGTGGTGGTGGTGGAGGGGAAAAAAAGTCATCAACTTTTAATATTTTTAGTGCCTTAGAAGAACTTTGATTCATGGACCCATGCCTGGAAAATCAGCATTGATCTAGAACCGGAGGTGGGCAAACGTTCTGACTTGCGGGCCACATTGGGTTAAAAAATGCATATACAGTAGGTGGTCATCAAACACGACATACAGTACTTGCGCACGATGTCATCAAAGAAAAACACAACACATCCACTGCGAGTTAACACATCACCACTACACAAATTAAACCTGTTAGTTCCACATGCCCGCAAGGCATGCTGGGTGGCCCAGCTGCAACAACAATATAAACCTTAAAATAAAAATGTAATATAATAATCTCCTTTACTTCGTGGACGACCTCCTCAACATATTCTGCAATCAAAGCAATTCTTGGGGGGGAAAAAAAGTACCACAAGCTACCCAGCATGCCTTGTGACACCCTGTGTTGTTTGGATGGCTTTTTTGTACAAGCTAAAGATTGCATCCGACTATTTTGGTGACTTAAGCGTGCCACAATAGCACTGCAGTTCATGTTGCTGACTACACTAGCCTGGTGGACGGGGTTAAGATGCTTGGTGGGCCTGGTGTAGACCCGGGCTGCAGTTTGCACAACCCCGGTCTAGAAGCAGATTATTGCGATAAACGAGGAGTTATGGAACAAAAGCGCCATATTTTTCCATAACCATAGCCACCAATCTTTTTAAATGAGTGGGTCCGCATTGGGTCCAAATTACACTGCATTTACCTGCTATTGGGTAATCAGAACAATAGGTCCGTTATGATGGTTATGTATGGATATTTATGTACAGTAGTTTTCATACAAATACAAATCATGCAAAAGCTGTGACATTTCAAACTACAATGGAAACCAGCAGAGCACAGACTTCCCGTTCAAGAATAAGTCAAAAAATTAAGAAACAAGAACAAAAAAAGTTACAATGTTAAAAGAATGGCATAGTATTATTATTATGATTATTGTTGTCTATATATATATATATATGTTGTAATTTTAGTGGCATAAATTCAAAATATTAATCATTATTATTAGTAGTAGTAGTATTGTAAAAAAAATACACACAAAGCAAGTTTTATGGAAAATTAAATTGTGCAAAAAGTTATAATGCTCCGAGAATAATGTCAAAATATTACAGGAATAAATAATAATAAATGGGGAAGAGTGACGTTGATATGAATAATATGCTTTTTCGCGCATAAGAAAAAATTGAGGAGCAGTTTGTTTTATATATAAATAACGTCTTAGCATATCTGCACATGGAACAATTCCATGATGACTCAAAACAGCAAAAATAGAACATAAAGTGCTTTGGCCGCCGCACCCGGGCAAAGTTTCCTGTAAATGTCTTAAGCAGTCTCGGCAACCAGCAAAATAAGCAAATGACGTAAAGCAAGACATCCACGAAGCAGCTGAACGGACTGACTACTGACCTTGTTCGTTCTATTGCAACCATGAGTGTTAAAGCCTTCATTTTCTCCTTCTGCGAGCTCAACCTTCATCCCCAACATGGAGGAGCTGCTTGTAAATCAGCCCCCCCCCAGGTGAATGAACTCTACTGTGAGGCGGCAAACTCGGGGGAAGTATTTATCGGGGCGGCGATAATGCGTTGTGTTTAAGCCGCATCCGGTGAAATATGGCTCCCGGTTTTAATATCCGGAGGGTGAAGGGGGGGGGCCGCTTCACTATAACCAAATGCTACCGCATAAAACAAGGTGTCACGCCGCTCTCTGACACGGCGCAGGATAAGATTAGATGGAATTCCTTTCTAAGTGAGGGGAAATTACAAGCCGATCGGGGGCACACGTGTACACGCATCCGCCACGACAGCAGCCACCCCTCCCCGCCCCCCTGTGTGGTCGGGCATGAACGGCGACATGAACAGGGAATGACCCGCAAACCACATCCGTAACCACCTTGAGCGCGGGAGGGGGCTGGTGGTGTTGCTTTAAAGGTCACACCAGCGTGGGGCCTGCGACTGCCGAGCATGACAATTCACACAAACGCAAACAACACACATGGCGGCCAACATGGTCGTTTATAGCGGTTAATTAGTTCCAAACCCGCCCGCGATACACAATTCAATGCTAATAAATCTGTTTATGGCTTTCTAAACCTGGTTTTAACATTTTTAAAGCCCTCTGGACATAAAATACCACCCCTATAGTCACGCCTAATATTCTTTGTTTACAACACACTGCGCAACTCTTATGCTGCAGGCTAGCCAACAAGCTAACCAGTTAGCCTCCAATTTATTTCTTCCATACTTGAGAGGCAAAAATCTTACCACTTCCACACTGAACGTGCGGACAACTTTTGTTTTACGCCATCGCGTTGGACATGCCATGCAGTGTTAAGGTAATGTCATGTACGCTAATGATGGAGCCATAACCCAAAAGTGACATTATGGTTATTAAATGTATTCAATTATTAAACGTAACAACTGAGAGTTTAGTATGTTACCCTGATATACTTGGACATGGTCATGGGAGGACGGAGGATCGAACCAGCAACATGAGTACATACATACTGTATATTGTAAATGAAAGTGAACCTTTAATGTTACCTTTCGTGAAAACTTGTTGACAAAAATGGTATAAGGCAGAGAACCCCACGGACACCACCAACGTGTTTTGCTATGAGTTGTTTTTTTGAATTCAAGAGTTTTTCTCATCTTCTCGATCAAAATGCTGGCACTTGAAACGCCACTCTGGCTTATTTTGCAGCCGTGATCCATCAGGAACTGTTGCGGCTACAAGAATAAAGTAAAAAATTACTAACAGCAAAAATGGAAAAATCAGTCGAAATTATACAAGAATAAAGTCAAAACATTAAAAGAAAAGCGTTTTGAGAACAACCAAAACAAAGAAAAGTTGTCATTTTTGTCCAAATGGTTATAATGTTATGAGGCTAACGTCAAAATATTATGGAAATAAAGTCATAATTACAAGACGAAAATTGAATTAAAAAGAAAAGAAAAGAAACAGCAAAAAGGGAAAAAATTGCCTTAATTTTATGAGAATAAAGTCAAAATATGCAGAGAAAACAAAACAAAAAAGTTGTCATTTTTACAAGAATAAACAACAAATTGAACTCTTAAAGAAAAAAATTGTAATATTATTGTTAGCCATGTCATTATGAGAAACAAACAAAACTAAATAAAGTTATCATTTTTGGAAAGTTTGTTTGGGGAAAAAAAATATACAGTGGTGTGAAAAACTCTTTTCCCCCTTCCTGACTTTTTATTCTTTTGCATGTTTGTCACACTTAAATGTTTCTGCTCATAAAAAATAACTATTAGTCAAAGATAACATAATTGAACACAAAATGCGGTTTTTTATTTAAGGTTATTAGGGGAAAAACTCCAAATCTACATGGCCCTGTGTGAAAAAGTGATTGCCTGCCCCCCCCTGTTAAAAAATAACTTAACTGTGGTTTATCACACCTGAATTCAATTTTTGAAGCCCCCCCAGGCCTGATTACCACAGTGAGAGCCATTATCCACAAATGCCAAAAACATGGAAAAGTGGTGAGCTTTCCCAGGAGTGGCCGGCCGCCCAAAATTATCCCAAGAGCGCAGAGACAACTCATCCGAGAGGTCACAAAAGATCCCAGGGCAACATCTAAAGAACTGCAGGCCTCACTTACCTTAATTAAGGTCAGTGTTCACGACTCCACAATAAGGAAGAGACTGGGCAAAAACGGCCTGCATGGCAGAGTTCCAAGACGCAAACCACTATTAAGCAAAAAGAACATTAAGGCTCGTCTTAATTTAGCTAAAAAAAACATCTCGATGACTGCCAAGACTTTTGGGAAAATATCTTGTGGACTGACTAGACAAAAGTTAAACTTTTTTGAAGGTGCGTGTCCTGTTACATCTGGCGTAAAAGTAACACAGCATTTCATAGCAACAGTAAATTATGGTGGTGGTAGTGTGATGGTCTGGGCTTGTTTTGCTGCTTCAGGACCTGGAAGGCTTGCTGTGATAGATGGAAGCATGAATTCTACTGTCTAGCAAAAAATCCTGAAGGAGAATGTCCGGCCATCTGTTGGTCAACTCAAGCTAAAGCCATCTTGGGTGCTGCAGCAGGACAATGACCCAAAACACACCAGCAAATCCACCTCTGAATGGCTGAAGAACGACCAAATGAAGACTTTGGAGTGGCCTAGTCAAAGTCCTGACCTGAATCCCATTGAGATGCTGTGGCATGACCTTAAGAAGGCGTTTCATGCTAGAAAAGCCTCAAATAAAGCTGATTGACAACAATTCTGCAAAGATAAGTGGGCCAAAATTCCTCCAGAGCGTGTAAAAGACTTGTTGCAAGTTATGGCAAACGCTTGATTGGAGTTATTGCTGCTAAGGGTGCCCAACCCGTTATTAGGTGCAGGGGCAATTACTTTTTCACACAGGGCTGTGTGGGTTTTGATTTTTTTCTCCCTAAATAATAAAAACATTCATTTAAAAAGTTTCCTTGTGTTATCTTTGATATCTTTAATACTAAAATGTGTTTGATGATTAGAAACATTTTGTGTTACAAACATGCAAAAGAATAAAAAGTCAGGAAGGGGGCAAATCGTTTTTCACACCACTGTATATATAATATCATGGGAATAAATTGATAATTTTACGAGAAGAAAATGTATGACGATTATTTGGGAAGAAATTTAGAAACTCAAAGGAAAGTTGAAACTGTGTTAGCATGGTTAGCATATGAAACCATCACGTCCATGCTAACGGTAACAGGATGCTAACAAAGACGTTTTGTAATACAAAAGTTACACATAACACAACAAAACGCGCCCCATTTTGTACAATAACCAGGAAATGGACGCAAACTGAGCCAAAACCTTTGCGTAAACCGACAACCGTGCTAACCGGGGCGTCCGCTAACATTGCGTTTACAATGCAAAGGTGAAACTTCGGCGAACATACTAAGCTAGCTAGCTTGTGAGAATAAAGTCAAAATATTTGGAGAAAAACGTTGTTTTTATGAGAATAAAAAAAATTGAACTCCTAAACAAATCTCAAAATTACTGTTAGCTGTGTTATTTTGAGAAACAAACAAAACTAAATAAAGTCGGTTGGGGAAAAATGTATATTAATATGCGAATCAACTCTAAATATCATGGGAATAAATTCAGATTATTACGAGGAGAAAATCTATGACGTAGAAAGTTAGAAATTCAAATGAAAGTTGAAACTGTGTTAGCATGGTTAGCATATGAGACAATCACATCCATGCTAACGATAACAGGGTGCTAACAAATAAATAACAAAAGTTACACAGTTGGAATCACAACACAACAAAACTTGCACTCTTTTGTACACTAACCAGGAAACGGACGCGAACTGAGCCAAAACCTTTGCGTAGACGGACAGCTAAGATAACCGGGCGTGTTTACAATCCGAAGGTGCAACTTGGACGTATCCAGACTAAGCTAGCAAGCTTCTTATCGGCGTAAAAACGCGATATCGGCATTCCTAGTCTTTCTCACGAGTTCACCCCCAAGTCGTGTCTTTGGTGCTGCTTGGCCCCTTTGACAGTTCCATCCCTTTGCAGCACATGAGGATTGTGAAAGGGGAACTCCTCCAACAACAACACGTGTCAGCGGCCAACCCCCACCTCCGCCCCACGGGTCCTGTCCGGGGTGAAGAGGTGAGCCGGCCTTCTTCGGGACCACCATAACGACTGCTAATTACGCCGCCATCTGCAGGGGTTGCCTGTGTTATGTAGACACCTGTTCATTAAAGAGTTGGGGGGGAAAAGAAAAAAACATTCCTCACACTTGCCGTAGATTCCATAACCCGGCAAACCGCATAAAACAACTGGAAGCGTGGCGGATTGGAGCCGGCTCTGCAACGCTAATGATTGAGTGAACTTTGCCTGACGCCTTTCCAGCTCCGGGAGGCATCGCCAAGGTTAACCAGGCCATCGGGCAGCATTAAGAGCGACGTGGGGGTGGGGGGTTGTTGGTGTTTGGAGCGGGAAGCCAATAAAAAGCTCTCAGATATCTGCTGAGGGGGAGCGCAGCCTGTCAATGGCGTGGCCCCAAAGAGGTGATCTGCCATTACGGACTCTTGCAAGACTAATGAGAGCCATTGTGCTGCCAGCTCCTTGAATAATATGTCGATACTCATCCGGGCGCCTATTTTACTTCTTCTTGATGGGGAAACAGTAGCCGCTGCCTTGGAAACGCCGCATTCAAGTAAGCCGGGAAAAAGCTCCCACTTGCAAACTTGGGCCATATTGATCTTTCACACACAGACAACGGCGCACGTGTGCAACAGAGAGAGATATCAAAATGAGGGCCCGCATGGTGGCTGAGTGGTTAGCACATTGGCCACACAGTCAGGAGATCTGGAAGACCTGGGTTCAAATCTCCGTTGGGCATCTCTGTGTGGATGTTCTCCCCGTGCGTGTGTGGGTTTTCTCGGGTACTCCGGTTTCCTCCCACATTCCAAAAAAAAACATGCATGTTAGGTTAATTGGCGACCCTAAATTGTTAAAAAAAAAAAAAAAATTTAATGAGGGATCGTACCTCGCCTGGATGCGGGACACCGGGGCCAGTAGCGGAGCAATTCAGAGCGGGGCCAGGAGGCGGTGCAAATGACCGGGCCCTTTAAACCCAAATTATAAACCTGACAATAACATAATTTTAGTCCCACTAGGCCCGGGCAGCCCTCCCAGCCCCCACTGAAGCTCCGCACCTGACTGGGGCATCAGGGCTCAGGGGAGGGGCTCGCAGGCGAGCACCTGGTGGTTGGGCCTCTACCTGTGGGGCCCGGCCGGGCCCAGCATGAGGAAGAAGCCACACAAGATTTCCCCTCCGTAGACCCACCACCTGCGGGGGCAAACATAAGGGTCCCATGCAGTGTGTACTGGGGGGCAGTCAAGGGTGGGCGCTGGAGCAACCTCGTCTGCGGTCAGCGGCCAAATTTAGTAAGAACTCTGAAGGTGAGGAGCTCGGCCATTCAGGAGGGGATCGGAGTTGGGCAGCTGTTCCTTCACATGGAGAGGAGCCAGTCGAGGTGGACCGGGATTCTTGTTCGGTGCCTCCCGGATGCCTCCCTGGCAAGGTGTTCTGGTTACGGCCAGGTCCCGGGGCAGACCGAGGACACACTGGAGAGAAGATGTCTCACAGCAGACCTGGGGACACATTGCTGTCTTCCCAGCAGAACTGGAAAAGGTGGCCGGGGACTGGGAAATCTGGGCTACCCTGCTGAGACTGCTACACCCGGCGCCCATGCTAACTGAGGTTCCAAGTATGGATGTCAGCGTGTTGTTGTGGTTTGGCTGTGTGTGCTCCCAGTGCGATATCTCCAGTCTCCCAGCAGCACACGGATGCTGGGAGACTGTTCCGCCACGTTCTCCGTGGCGCTCACGAGTCCATTTAGCTTGAGCTAGCGCCACCACCGCTAACTCAACACCAATTAGGATGTTGACGGATTGATTTGGGAAGACAAATTTGGGGATGCTGAAGGCTGACGTAGCTTTCAGGGGTGCGCTCCGCTTCCAATTAGGTGTGTGTGTTGAGTCCGGGATCAGAGCGTCTCCCTGACGGATGAGTCGCTAATGAGCTCGAATCTCGCTAAATCCTCAAGAAAGATGATGAATGGAATCCCGCTCGCCACGTTCATTTGTCGCGTTCCCAGACGCGGCATTTATCTCGTCAACAAACGGCGTTTCCTTCCCAGCTTACAAAAACAAGCAAATTATAGGCGCCATCATCCTCGTTATCAGACAACCAGCGGTAGTTGTCATATTTCCACAACTTCAATTACTCGGGCTCGGGAGAAGAATCCGACAGATGGCTCGGCCTTAGGACTTGTATTAACACCTTCCGCGTTTAATGAAGTGTTCATCGCTTTGCTAATACGTTCAAGGAGCGCCGCAACGCAGGCAGTAATGCAAACAGACGACCTTGGAGACAACGGCCTCGTTCGACGGGGAAGCGTCAGCGCAGGAGGGAGGACAACCGAGGCCAAAATGGGATGCTTTGGATTACAAGAAAACCTGAATGTGCTCTACATGTGTGCCTGATTAAAGGTTTGGAGACATTTTCTCATTGAACAGCATGAGAAAGTTTCTCCAAACTTTTGACCGGTTGTGTATACACAATTTACAGCAGTTAATTGTTTCCAGACCACAATAAGTGAAAATAAATGAAATATTTTAGTAGTTAGAACATACAAACCCAATTTAGGTCATTTTTTAAACATTATTAGAGCACTGTAGACATAAAATAGCACCCCTACAGGCGCCTTTACACTCCTATTATTTGTTGTTTACAACACATTGCGCCACTTTTATGCTGCAGGCTAGCTAGAAGTCTAACCAGTAATCCTCAAATGTATTTAAAATCAAATTCAAATCTATACCTGAGAAGCCCATTTACTACTACTTCCACACTGAATTGGGAGTAGAACTTTGTTTCACTCGATCATGTGGGACATGCCAAGGCAAGGGTGACTTCATGCAGTGTTATTGTAACGTCATGTAAGCTAATGATGGAGCCATAACCCAAGCGATACTAAACTTAAGAAGCCAAAAACTTACCACTTTCACACAAAATGGGAGGAGATCTTTTACTTCACTCGTTCATGTGAGACATGCCAAGGGTGACTTCATGCATGTAAGCTAACGATGGAGCCATAACCCAACCTAAACTTAAAAAGCCAAAAACGTACCACTTCCACACAAAATGGGAGGGAAACTTTTTTTTTATGTGGGATATGCAATGGCTGATTTGACTTGACTTCATGCAGTGTTAAGGTAACGCAATGTAAGATATCATTTCAATGTTTGGTGTCCTTACTGCCACCTAGTAACCACAATACTACATGCCACTTGTATGGAATATAATAAACCATATAGCGAGGGAGTGAGAATCATACTGTGATATTGGGAGGGACGCCTGTACATGATCAACATGAAGATTAGGATTTTTTTAGTTATATAGCTGAGACATTGTGTTAAGTGGGCACCAGAACATTTCAGGGAAGGTGAAGCAGCTTGAGAACAATAAAGAAACACAAAAGTCTCGATAGCCTGCTCAAAATATAGGCCTACCCTCGCCACAATACACTAAACTAGCCAAAACATGCCCTAAAGTAGCGTTTTGCCGTATGTGAGCTTGGCAGAAGACTTCATTGGATGCACAGCATCCCCAAGAAAAAGTAAAGTAGACCAAAAACAGACATTAAAGCATCTCACCCCCAAAGATTGTCTCATTCAATGGGAAGAGTGGCCACTCATATTTGTTTGGCCACAACCTTATTTAATGAATCAATTTCTGAAATGTATATTTTGCGCTGTTTTGGAAAAACACCACTTTTTAAAATGTAAAATACCCAGAGACAGGTTGTTTTTATTAATTAAATGTAATATTATTTTAATTTATAATTATTTTACAAAGAATTTATCTGACAAGGAAAACGTTTGTTATGTGATTTAAAATAATTCTTCGTTTCAATTGTTATATTGGGTAATAGTAGTGTAAAGGTGACCATAGTGGTGTTACTTTATGTCTAGAGGGCTCTAATAATGTTAAAATCCCTATTTAGAAGTTCATAAACAGGTTTGTACTACGGGAATATTCTATTTACAAGTAAGAAATCCTACTTTGCGGAAATGTACTTACTGTGGTGTGGTCTGGAACCAGTTGAAGGTGATAAAGGAGGGATTTGTGTATTAGGATAGGACCAGTGGTGTTGTTTGCAGTGTAAGATGATTTGTTTCATCCTGCAGAGGTTTGTTTTAGCGGCGTGGATTCCACTCGAGCAGCCGTAATTGCTCGGCTAACTTGAGGGGAAGTACTTTATTAAATTAAGCCGTCTTTAAGGTCAATATACTTCTGTAATGAGTTGTCTCTTCTGATCACGAGAGGTGGAATCCTACCTCGCTCCTCATCCTTTTTAATGGCCGCTGCGTCGTAGCCGCGCCGCGCGCTAACGTGGATGTTTTTCATACCCCGGCTGAGACTCAAGCAATGCTTCGCATGCTTAAAAGCCATTTCCATAACTAAGTGCAATCCCCCCTCAGTTTGTTCTTGTTTAATGAGGTGAAGTCTTGTTGGCGTGCCTCCCAATGTCACCGGAAGAGTCGCTGAAGCGCCCGACTCTGAAGGAAATCAAACGAGAACCGCCACGCTGTCGCCTCACGCCAAAGTCCCGCTTTGAAAAGTGTTGTGCTCTGGTCACTTTTACACAAAATGCGCTTCCATTCCTCCCGCGCGGCTTGCAAAAGTCTTGAGGGACGCTAATGATGGAATGCGTAAATGACTTTGGGGGGGGGATGCGGCGAGGCGAGCGGCGATAGCGGGGAGGGAGGAGAAAATGACCAACATTGATTTATCCTGACTGTTCTCTTGTCTGCTCGCTGGAGTCGGAACACCTCGCTGCATCCCATTCCCTCCCATTATCTCCCCGCCATCGCCGCAGTCCAATGAGTTTCCTGCAGGGTCATAAATACTTCCCGCGGACCCCATACTGCTTGCACATCATCCTCCAGACGCCGCCTAATGACAGGCAAAGACAGACAATGCATCCTCCGCTCGCCTCGCATACATTATCCAGTGGCTGGACAAGGTAGGTATGGCGGCGCCACGAGAGGGCCGGCCGGCCGCCACGTCGGCGGCACTTTGCATTTAAAATGGTACATTACGGAAAATACGGAACATGATTGATGTGTGTAATGACTGTGTTTTCTGGGTGTGAAAGTCACATGTGCGCTTTTTGGGCCCTCCTTTGCTCCACATTGAGTTTCCAAACGGAGAAGCGCTTGCGTGGCTACCAGCCAGGACGGGGCTGCTTAAAGTGCGGCCCGGGGGCATCTGTTTTTTTGTTTTTTTTAAAGTGGCTCTCTGTGGTGCAGATGACGCCTTACGAGCCGCGTTGGACGTCCAGTTGGCAGCTCAGGCTTTTAGCTCCACGCTGAAAGAAAGTCATCAGAGCTACACATACGTGGATTTTAGTGCAGAGCTACACAAGATACGCGCCAACAAACGACACAGGTGACCATTTCTACTCACTCGCTGTCAAAAATGACAAAATTCTCTCCTTTTGATGAAATTTCTTCCCTGATTTAATGTCACCATTTCATTTGAGCGGCGCATTAAGGATGCGGTCGTGTGATTGGTCGATGATTTCAGTGTCACTGCTCCGGTGCGTACAAATATAGAGTAATACACATTTCGAGGATGCCTAACGGGAGGCATGGCGGTTGTCCATCCGCATATTGTATTTTCCTTTTTATTTTTTTTTAATATTTTAATTAACAAAGACAACAACAAAAAAACATTAAAAAAAACCAACTCTGACCAATCCTAAACACTAGAAAATACCAATGGAGATACGTTGTGGTAGTCTACAATTAATTTTTAAAGAAATTTAACTTAATTAAATGTAATTAAATTAATTAAATTAAATAACATTATATAATATTATTTTATTGCATTTGTTTTACATATTTAAAAATAATGTTAAAATGAAAAAATAATTGATGTAAAACAATATTATAATAATTTAAGAGAGATACATTGTGGTTGTCTACAATTGAATTTAATTTAACTTCTATCCATTTTCCATACTGCTTTTCCTCATTAGCCTCACAGGTATGCTGGAGCCTATCTCATTTATTGTATTTACTTTGCTTTTAAAAAAATAATTGAATTAACAAAGACTAAAAAAAACAACAACAACAAAAAAAAACCCAACCCTAACTCTGACCCAATCCTAAACAACAGAAAATACCCCGAGAGATATGTTGTGGTTGTAATATATTATTTAATTGTATTTATTTATTGTATTTATTTTGCATTTTTTTCCTAAATATTTAATTAAGGACAAACAAACAAAAAAAACTATAAGATAATTCCAACTCCAAGCCAGTCCCGGCTTTACAACACCAAATACCAAGACCACCAAGAATACCAAAACAAAGTTCTGTTTTTCCTGATACCGTTGTTGTTTTTATTGTTAATGCAATTTTAAATTTTTTTATAGTGTGTTTAAATTTAATTCACTTCCAAATTATATTTTACTGTTTTATTGTATTTTTTTATAGATAGAAATTATTTCATTAACAAAAACCAAAAAAAACATACCCCATAAGACAACCCCGACTGTGACCCAATCCCGGTTTTGCAACACCAGAGAGATACGTAGTTCTCTTCTTACTAATACAGTTCTCTTTTTTAAATGTAATTGAATTGATCAGAAATAACTACCAATCGATAGGAGGCCTCGGGGGTAGACCCAGGACACGTTGGAGAGACTATGTCTCTCAGCCGGCCTGGGAACGCCCAGGATCCACCGGGAGGAGCTGGACGAACCTGACTTCTGAAACGTGGAAGAAGGCGGGAAAAGCAAAAAGGAAGGAGACAGTTTATCAGACACAATGACTCCAATTCATTATTTTGATGTGTTGGTCCAAATCAATTAGAGAGCAACACATAATGAGCCGCCAGCGTAAACAAATTCCCTTCCAGGGCCCTATTAGGGGGTAAACCACGTGGGCTTAAAAAAACGAAGAAAAAAAGAACAAAAGAGGAAAAAAAGAGTTGTTGTTCACAAGGCCGGGTCAGGTGCGTGATTGTTTTGCCAGTGGGTTATGTGTACAGTAAACAGCTAACGAGCAAAAGCTTTTCATTTGCTTGTTTACAGCCTGAAATAATGACCCCTGAGCAACATTTTGGCTAAAAACTTCCCCTCCTTTGGCTTCTAAGAGAGTTTTGCATGTTAAAGGCAGTGAAAGAATGAGAAAATGACAAACATGTAAGATCATAATTAAATTGTTAATTAGCAAATTAGACTATGTACTACATTATCATCTAGTAAACGCAGCAGTTTTCATTTCCATATTCTTTTCTCCTCAAATTGTGCTACATTTTGCTAAATTATAGCAATTACAATTGAAAAAATGTAAAATTAATTTTGTGGGAATTATAATTCATTCATTCATTCATTTTCTATGCCACTTATCCTCATTAGGGTTGCGGGTATGCTGGAGCCTACCGCAGCTGACTTTGGGCGGGAGGCGTGGTACACCCTGGACTGGTCGCCAGTCAATCGCAGGGCACAAAAACTTGTAAACAAATGTAAACAAATCTATTCACTGTTGTATATTCACTTTCACACTTTTTAGTATGTTAAAATGTAATAACGTATGAAAAAAAATACATGGATTGTACACAAATAGCGTACTGTTGTTTTAATATATCTTTAAAATATTTTAATAAAATAGTCACAATCATAACTGCTTTTACTCAGCGGCAAATTACTTTTTATTGTTTGTCAGAAAATACATTGCATACATTTAAAAATGTTAAAAATTGTAAATAAAAAATATATATGTAAGCTGTGTATGTATACATACTGTATACAGTATATGTACCGTATGTATGTATATGACGAGACGTGGAATATTAGGCTAGGAACAAGGAATACTACTATTGCTGTATTTAATATATTAGTATATATTATATTATTGCAACATATTTAGTATGTAGTACATGTTTTGTAATTGTATTATTATTATTACTAGTGTTGAGAATGTGTCTATTTTTAGAAACACTGAGATTAGACACACCACACACCCCCTCCCACCCCTCAACACATAATTGTTGACATGATTGTTTTAAAATCCCCACAAGCGGGCCTGTTTCTCTCCAGCAGCGCAGCATTGAATCTGCGGGAGATGCTGACGTCTATGGCGCCAGCGTTATCCCTCATAAATCCGTTTTTAAAAAGCCGCACTGCCGGCGTCCTGACACGTGCGCCCGCGTGTTGTTTGGCATGCGGGACGGCAGGACAGTAAGCTGGCAGAATGAATTGGCCACCCGCAGATCCTTTGCATTGTAAAGCTGCCTCATGCTCTATTAGCCCCTACTGTTCCAACGTACAGTACATCTAACCAGCCAATGAGACGGCACTCGGCGCCATGAAATCACCCAGCATCCTCGTTTTGGTCCTCCATGGCGGGGATGCCGGTCTTGGCGGCGATGCCTTTGAGTGACTGCTAGCATGTAACGTGTAATATATGACCCGGCGGCGTGCGTACTCTCTTGCGTGGGTCTCACTCGGGAGGGGACACGATTGGCTGAGCTTTGCTCCGCGGAGTACGGCCTCTAGTAGAAGAGGAGTGTTCGGGCCTGTCATTGGAGGAGGCCGGGTAAATGAGCGCTTTAGCCGACATGGCTGCAGTGTTTCGCTTGCTCTTAAGGGCGACATTAGCGTGCACGCAGACGTGGGATGCCAATGCGGAGGAGCCCGAGGTCCTAACACATTGCGCCGTCGTGTTTCTGCCTCATTTCATGCACCGTAATTAAGGCTGTGTGCTTTTTTTTTTCTAAAGAGATGAGCGCTAATTCCCTCTTAAGTGTCATCGTGATGTGCGTCCATCACGCCTCTGACGGCAGCACTCAAACGGAACTGAGAGCGGGCGGGCAATGCCTGTTAACACTGGCATTTGAAAATAAGGGACCTTTGTTCCCCCTATTTGCGGAAAAACGTCCCAACTTTACTCTGCAGCTCTTTTCACCTTATGTTCACTCCACCTACATAAACGAACCATAAAAAATACACAAAACAAACATTGTCATGTATAACAACCAGGCAGCCAAAGTAAAACATGGACCTTCTTCAGTCAAATTCTACATGCAGCCCAATAAACGTCTCGTAACGTAAGTCCAAACACTTTTTTCTCACCTAAGCAACCATTTCATTCATTCATTCATTTTCTATGCCGCTTATCCTCATTAGGGTCACGCGTATGCTGGAGCCTATCCCAGCTGACTTTGGGCGAGAGGCGGGGTACACCCTGGACTGGTTCGCAACCTTTTCAGTTTTGTTTAATCACTGATACATCCGAAGGTATTTTTATTTGATATTATTTTATTGCCACGCAACCCTAATGTCAATTTTCCACTCATTGTTTGATTGTTTGTTTCCTGTTTATATATATTTTACTTATTTTAGCATTTTATTCATGGCGTCTATTTTTTTACTTTGATTTTATTTCTGGACCGCACTTTGGTCAGCTGGGGTTGTTTTAAAGATGATACACAAGAGAAATTTGAATTTTATTTATCATGCATAATTAATTTGTTGTAATTATTGAAAAATACAAAGAAAAAAAAACAAAGCCAAAACTAGGCTACATTGTAAAGTCTCCATGAGCACCCATTTTAAATTACCTTTTTGTAATTCAATATTTCTAATTATTTGTTTAACTATTTAAAAATAGAAAGTAAAAAATGCTATGGAAACACCCGTTTCAAAATTTTATGTCAACAAATTGAATTTGATTAATTATTAATAATTAATTGCTGGGATATTTCCAAAGCATAGAATAAGAAACTCACAGTGCAGTTGCAATCAAAACTGATTTAAGTCATTTTAAATTACATTAATGTGCAAAACATACAAACTGTCAATGCACAGTGATTGCCTGTACTATTTTTTAAAGTAAATGTCATTTACAATGATTTCCCCCCAAATTGCTTATATCGTATGTAAAACTGCAGCTAAAAAAGGCGGCAGTGTGGAATACGTGAGCAAAAACGGTTGCCGTTAAAAAACACACACAGAAGAGAGGAGTGTTTGTAGCATGTATAGCACAAAGTAGCCCGGCCTCTTGTTTACGCGTGTGTGTGTTACTGCACCGCACTCTCCCGAGCGACAGAAACCTTGTTGTGATTTATGCAGGCCCAGACGTGAGTGCTGGTTACGCGATAGCAAGACATCGATCTGACAAAGCCAAGCAAACAATAAAGAGGCGAGGAAGATGATGTGCCCAGTGGAGTGGAGAAATGGAGAGTGTACCTATAAGAGCTAATTATCTTTGCACATAATTCCTTCAGGTTAAGACAGCGGCGGGTGGTGGGGGGTGGAGGTGGCGGGGGGAGGTACAGGAGAAGAGGCCAGCCTGTCTCGGCCCCGGCAAGGTCACACTCTCTTCTCCACAAAAACACAATGGCTGAGTGACGTCGTTTGGCAGTAAATAAGACTTCCAATTGCCACGCTGGCGTACCCCTGCCCCCTCAACCCCGAGTCGGCTGGGATAGGCTCCAGCTTGAAAAGCAGTAAAAAATGAATGACAGAAACTGTAGATACACGGTCAATACGTGGTCGAGCGGACAAACGGCTGGACAGAAAGAGACCAACTGACAGACTCAGTCGGCCAGACCAACTGACAGACTCAGTCGGCCAGACCAACTGACAGACTCAGTCGGCCAGACCAACTGACAGGTAGTGTAAATGGACAAACGGATGGAAGCAGGCTGAACAACAGACTCATCGACAGACGTAACGACTGACTGGCAAATACTGCAGAGACAGACCAAGCAGTCGGTTGACCGACCAAACGACAGATAGACAGACTCAGCTGACAGACTCACAGACCAAATCAAAGATATTGTAGATAGACGGACAAACAGAAACAGACCAACCGACCGACTAACCAGGCCAACAGATACTGTAGATAGATGGATGGTTGGATGGAGAGAGGATCATACCCAGTTGAAAGAGCAACTGACAGAGTGACCGACACCGGCTGACTGACCCAGGTAACAAATCAAGAAACTCAAGACCAACAGGTACTGTAGATGAATGGACAGGCGAATGGACAGTCGAACCGGCCGAACGACCGCCTAACAGATCCAGTCAACTGATCAACGACTCGCTCGACAAACCAACTGACCTGCAGAACCCGTAGATAGACGGATGGGCAGACAAACGAGTGGATACAAGCGAACCGACTGACAAACTCAGTCGACAGGTGCTGCGGATAGCCGAACAAACATAGACAGACCAACTAGTCAGCCGACCGAAAAACTGCCTCCGTCGACCGGATGACAGATTCGGCCAACAGACCAACAGACAGACACTGTAGATAGGCGGATGGAGGGAAAAAGACCGACCGACCCAGTCAACAAACCAACCTATGGGCTCACAGTACGTATCCATCCACTCGGTTACTAAGCTACGTGTGTATGAATTAGATTTAATTCAAGAAAGTATTACACTTTTGTATATTTTTATTGGAACAGTGCCAACTACCAGTTTGATTCGGTTCCAACTGAAACATCTCCAGGGTTGTTGTAGATCAAACGGGAGGCTTATGAGTTGCTGTCCAAAGGTTAAAGACCAACTCTATTTTATCAGCGGAGCCATTCCGTTCTTTCTCCGACTCGCACCCCCCATCCAGGCATGTTCTCCCGACCCTGTGTCATTTCTTTACAAGCCGCCAGAATAATAACATTTGCAATTATTGTTTTCTGACTGGCTACCTCCTTCTCTGCTCCTGTAAGCAGAGATCTTTTAATTAGACACCAGCAGCAAAAGCAAGCAAACACTCCTCAGACTGGGGGCCACTACGTGCTGACTGCCATTAATAACGGCGTATAAAAGCAGAGGCAGACAGCCTCTGACACTTTTAGTAGTCGGGGAAAACAAGATGTAATCTGCGCTCGGTGCCAGGAGCGGCGCGCGGAGAAAGAAAGCGTCAACACAAACAGTGCACGCATCAATTATGAGAGCATTATCTCTCTAGAAGGTTCTACTCACACGGACAATGGGAAAGGAGCCATGTCATAAGACGGACATCACTAGTCATTCAAAGCGTAAAAAATACAGACGGAAATGAACACAAAACCCTTTTTCCGTTTGTTTTTGTTCCGTGCAGCCTTTATGTGAGTTATATTTGCAGCGGTTTTTTTTGTCTTGGCCATGAGAGTGCAGAGGATGAGGGAGGCGCTCTGGTTAGTGGCACCCTTGGCACCCATCTAAGCTTGGCATAGTGCTGAGATACGCTCCACTGGCCCTGAACATGCTGAGGTTTGAATCCAGAAATGCCTTTGTGCACCGCCGGGCCACCAGAAGAGAGGTGCTGTCGTTAGATCGCATCTCTGCTGCAAACACTGAGTAGACGAATATTAGACAAGGAACCATATTTGGTCGCTTCGAGTCCGAATATTTGGTTGGTAGGTTTCGTTCAAGCAATGAGTGAAAATTGCTTCAAATATTCAATTATAATTCAATAAAATCAAATCAAAGTTCATAATAAACATATACACTGTATGTCTAAAACTATGGAATGCCAAAATGAAAAGGAAAAGAAGCACTTACACAAAAATATACAAATATATTCTTTTTGCTTTTTCTGTATTGTCTTTTGCTTTTTTCCCTTGCGGCGTTAATTTTCTGTTTTGTCTTTGTCTTTTCCTCTTGCTGTTGGCCATTGCATTTACCGGATGTCTCGAGCTGGCCACATGCAACACAAAGCTTTAGGCGGGTTCACACCTGATCTATATCTGGTCCATACCCGACCACACGATTCCTGCAGGTTTAAATGTGCCTCTTAGCGCGTGTGATCGGAAGCGGGCGATATTAAAGCTGCTGTGAAGAGCGGGTAACAGCTTGGATGGGACTAGTCACCGGCGGATCCACGTCTTTGCAAGCTTGAGCCTTCCTGTAAATGCAATGACAAACGGCCAATGGAAAGGACAAAGACAAAACAGGAAAATAAACATCAAAATGGAAAAAAAAAGACAATACAGAAAAAGCAGCGACCAAATGTAAAAATCAAAGACAAAATGCAAAAGAATATGACCCCATTTGTATATTTTTGTATTACCGATTCTCTTGATATTTCCACATGCAGTAAAAAAAAATCATCTGTGGTCAAAATTTTGTATGTAGTTTTTTTGTGTTCATGAAGTAATCATGTGATTACATCAGCTTTAAATCCCTTTGTATTAGCTGTACTGTACACTTGCACTAACAGTGTCTATTTTTAGGTATTGGCGTTGGCGGACCTGGCTGGACACCTCTCATGCTGTGGTAGCGTTAGCATAGGTGCTAGGTGCTAGATGGGGAAGCTGATCTAGTATGTCTCCTCGAATGCTGAGTAGTTCAGTTTTATTCTGCTTTTGTCATGTGCGTAACGTCTACTGTAACGGGAACAGCAATGCAAACATTCCTTACTGCAGCTTTAAAGGGCCCTGAGTTATACAGAATGTCCCCCTCGCGTTGTGTCGTTGTTTACGTGCATTTGTTTGTTTAATATAAAGCATGAATTCTAATTTTGGCAGCCTGGCCGCATTACGCATGCATTGCAGTCTGGGATGGGGTCCAGCTGGAAGCATTGCACCCCACCAACAAACCAGCAATAGCTGAGTAGTTTCTTATTTCCCAAGTGGTGTTTGGAATACAAATACAAAAAAGAATTACCAATTCAATGGCAAACATTTTGGAATTACATTTGAAACTTCTATTCCTGAAAAAGGAATAGACAAGCATGTAGTGCAGATTTACGGGTATTTATCCTGCATGCGCCAGGAATCACCGATGGGACAGGGAGTGTGTTATATTTCCATGGGAACGTAAGGGATATGATAATAACTTACAAATCCTATTATGCTATCTATCTCCTCCTTTGATTTGCTTTTTTTTTGTTCCCCTCCTCCTTCGTCTGTTAGATGAGCTCTGCTGTCTGTAGAGCTGGGTTGAGTTCAAGTGTGTGTGAGGGGGAGAGGGAGAAAATACATAAAAAGGGTATAAAAGGGGATTTTTTTTAAACGTATCATTTTTATTCCATTTTTATTTATTTATTTGCGTGACTTTTCTCCGGGTACTTCTAAATTCTACCCTTTGTTCCTAGTTGTTTTTAACAAAGACAAAGTCGCTGGGGATCACTAAGGTCTCCACTTCTTAAGTCTCCAATTCAGAACAACAACATTAAAAACTTTAAAAATGCTTTGGAGGGGGGTTTATACATCAAGATTGCTGATTCGCTCTTTTCACTGTCAGTCAAAAAGGGATTCCGCCTCAGACAGATCAGCCAATCATCATGCAGATGTCAAGGGTCCGAGCCAGCCCACTGCCCCTTGGACCCCCAGAGATGATGAGCGGCTGATGGTCAGGACAAAGCCCAGCATTTGTCCAAAGACCGTCCAGTTTTGCGCAGTGGAACAACCAACTCTACGCTTCCGAATGAGAAGGAAGTTACAAACAAGAAAATATACAACAGAAGGCGGATGTATTCTAACACATATTTAGTCAATGAAATGTACACACAGCAGTACATATTTCACTCCTTTTTTCCTGACATTTTAGAGGAAGCTGAACTTCCCTTGCAGTCTTAGACCAATCACTACTGCCACACATGAAATGGCAAATGATTTAGTAGCAAAACTTTGCCAAACTCACCATGAAGCTAACAACAAACACGTTGGAATGCTGGCACCCTCTAGGATACCTTTAAATGTATAAATAGTGAAGACGCCAAGTAGCCTGAACAAAAGTGCTATAAGTACAAAGTATAATAACACTGTGACCTGAGTGGAAAAAAATACATTCATTCATTTTCTATACTGCTTATCCTCATTAGGGTCACGGGGATGCTGGAGCCTATCCCAGCAGACTTTGGGCGAGAGGCGGGGTACACCCTGGACTGGTCGCCAGTCGTTCGCAGGGCACATATAGACAAACAAACACTCACACTCACATTCATACCTATGGACAATTTAGAGTCACCGATTAACCTAACATGCATGTTTTTGGAATGTGGGAGGAAACCGGAGTACCCGGAGAAAACCCACTCACGCACGGGGAGAACATGCAAACTCCACACAGAGATGCCCAACGGGCATCTTTAAATAATGAAAAATGTCAATGGAATTTTGAATAGCTGTGTAAGCGAGGTAAAAGAAGGTAATACTGCAGCTCTACGAAAGCTTTTCTCCTGCACGCACCACACTAATCCCGGCTCCTCCCGCCCCTCATTGGCCTCTACAGTGTACAGTGGCCTTTCTCTCCCACTTTCATCAGAATCCCATTTCCAGCCCCCCCACTCACCCCACCCTTGGAAACTCTACCCTTCTTCTCCCCAGCATTTCAGTCGGCTCGTGATGGATGGCCGCACCTCAGGTCCTCTCAGCCTGTCCATCAAGCCCGGCGATTAAAACACTCGGAATGACCAACATTTTTCTCCGACCCCCTACCCTCCCTCCCGGTGCCACCCCTATCCACTCAGGGGCCACCGCAGCCCTCTGCCCCTCACCTTTCTAACCCCTCCCTCCCACTTCAAGTGTCCCCAGAACGCCACAATCCATCTTGTGGAGAAAAAACATCATTTATTCTGTACTTCCCAGATAATTTACTTTTTCTCTTCCCTCTTTTCACCACCACCCCCCACCATCCCTTACTACAGGAATTCTCCATTTCCCTATAAAATGAAAATTCATCTGGAATTACATCTTATGTCATCATTATGTTTATTAAGCGTGGATGATGTATATGAGGAGCTGCGGTGTGCCGCTGAGTGCTTAATGATGCATAAGATTAAGCCGAGCCTCTCAGCTGTGCTGAGACTCCCCTCTGCTTCCCAGGCTGCAGACACACGCTGGGTGAATAGGCTCCAAACGGCCATCAGGTGAACAGGGGGGAGAATTGAAAGCCGACATTCCCTTTTTGTGTCAGCACAGGAGGAGGAACATGGCGGAGAAGAGTTGCTGAGAAGAGAGGACGGGTCAGTCGGCAGCAACTTTGGGGGGGTACACAAATGCTGTTTGTGTTGCGGTGCCTCAAAAGTAACACAAATTGGAGTTCAACCAGAATTTTACAGAGAAGATGCCTACAAAATTCAATCAAACTTGGAAATCTACCACCGTGCACATCTTGTGAGCATCTAATCCAGCGTGGTTCTTCTGTTTTTGTGATGCCGCAACAGAAAATATTGTTGTGATGACACCCATAGAACAGCAAATGGATAATATAGGAAATGGCCTGGCTACTCATCAATATATAAACAATAAATACATTTATAAATATAAATGTGAAGTGGTCCTTTAAAAGACTCAAAAAGGCCTATTCGGGTCATTTTTATGTGGCTTCTATTGTTTTGTGGGTTTTTTGTGGTTTTTTTCACGTTTTCATCTGTTAGCTTCACCTAAATCCTGTAGCATTTTAAAATGTGCACTACAAATACATTTATTATTATTATTATTACGAAATATACCTTTTCATTTCTTGAAATTATTATTTGATCATATAATATGTAATGTAAATATGTTTTAAAAAAATGTTAAAATGTCTTTTTACAAACAATTACAAATTACACTGCATAAAAATGCTCATAATTAAAATCGGAGGTCACGGGATTGAACCAGCAACCTCTAGGTTAGGAAACAATGCTACCACATTATCCCCCCATGACGCAGCATCTGGAGCAACTGGGGGTTCGGTATCTTGGCCAAGGATACTTCGACAGGGTCATGGGAGGACGGAGGAGGACTGAACCAGCGCTCTTGAAGTTAGAAGACGACCACACTACCACCTGATCTAGAAAGTATTCATATGTTTGAATGCTGGTGCCCAAAAGGCAGCTGGATGCAGTCCCTTTAATTCAATATATGTACATATGTACTTATTTTTTTTATTATTACATTATTTTTATTCTTTTATGATTTACTTAATTATTATTTTACCATTAATATTCACCAATAGATGCAAGTGTAAATAGGACATAGCCCGAGATAAGTGAGTAGTTTTACTTCATTTTTGTTGTATTTTGTGTTTTCAACACATCCCTTCATTAAACTTGCATGGCACAAAATGTGCACAAAAATGTCACATTGCTTACAAGGGTTTGAGCCCGCAACAAATGGATTTACTCTACCTTGTAATAGAATAGAAAGAAAACATTTTCGCCAAATATCTTATACTTTGGTGCTTCCGCTGAGGCTAAAAGTGTGCCGGTAATTATCTGTCTAAGCGAGTTTATGACTCCTTTCCTTGATGTCATAGTTTTGACCTTACTTCCCACGCATAGGCCGACTTGCTTGCAGCTACCTTGTAGCAGCAGCAGTCGATGACAAAAACATTATCCTTCTGGTGCTAAACAATCCAATAAACCTCTCCACGGGGAAGAACTTAACCTCTCCTCTCCTCCGATGCTGCCTTTCACAGCACGTGACGCCTGCCACAGTAAATTCAAATCATTAGTCTTCTCGCTTTGCCGTCACACGGGGAAGGAAAAAAAAGAAAAGCCTGCCTCTATTAGTAATGGAGACCTCGTCAGAGACCTTCCACGGAGAGCCCTGGCTTCCCAATTCCCATAGGAAAAATCCCCGGCACAAAACTAATTCTACTTTTAATAATCTGTCATCAAGACCAGAGGCGGTCATAAATTATGTGGGGAGCATGTGTGGGAACGGGCCACCCGAGGGGAGGGAGAAGTGGGTCCAAATCAAAGCAGGGAATTGACAAACTTTGCTGAAGATAAATAATAACTTACAAACGGGATTAGCTGTAAAGTCCACCTGGAGCGGCCTGGTCGGGAAGTCACGCAAAGAGTGTTTGTCTTCCATCTTGGTTGCTATGCAGGTTCTGGTGCACAAGGAAAATAAACCAATCAAAGATGAGCACATAAAAAGAGGACATTGACTTGAGTGTAAGTCTGTGTGCGTACTGTACATAGTAAGACATCTTTACACTGTACATGGCTTTGTGTGTGTGTGTGTGTGTGTGTGTGGGCCAATGGAGCAGCCAGAATGGGAAGAAAGGAGCTGTGAGCCGTGGGGTGGCTCGCTCGCTCGCTGTTTCCATGTCAATATTTGCCGGAACGACGGTCATGCTTCATAATCGGCTCTCTCGATCAAATCATGGCTAAAGGCCCAACTCCGTCAGGTAACAGTGGGCAGTCAGCTGATGAATACTACCCGCCCCTCCTTCCCCGTAAAGGAAAAAAGTGGCTACAAAGACGGACAAGAAGATGCGACAAAGCGGTGTTGGACTTAAATGAGGGGTGTCCAAAGTGCGGCGCAGGGAGAATAGGTTTATTATAGGTTTATTGGCCCTCTGCGCCACGTAGAAATAAAATCAGGCATGAAAATAAATATTAAAAATGTGGAAAAATACAGCAAAAGGCATTTGAAATGTTGATATACAGTAATGTTCAAAATAATAGCAGTCCAATGTGACTAACTAGATTAAGTACTAGTACCAATAGGTGCAGTAGATTCTCAGAAAACAAACAACAGCCAGCATTCGTGATGTGCATGCTCTTAAGGCTTGCAATTGGCCAACTAGTGGAAAGGAGTGTGTTCAAAAATAGCAGCGTCCGCCCTTGACTTTACAAACTCCTGTTTGTAGGATTTGGCCATCCTGTGAACGACTAAACTAACAACATTCCACAATTCACTCATGAACATTTCTTGCTTTTGCTTCACAAACAGCATTTTTGATGTCACCCCACAAGCTCTCCATTGGATGAAGGACCGGGGATTGGGCTAGCCCCTCCGTAACATAAGAACATAAGAAGATGTTGCTGGTTTACTGGTGTGTTTGGGGTGATTGTCTTGTTGAAACAGCCATTTCAAGGGCATAGCCTCTTCAGCATAAGGCAACATGACCACTTCAAGTATTTGGTCAAGTATTTGGACATATGCAAACTGATCCATGATCCCTGGTGTGGGATAAATAGGAGAAACATGCCCATATATTGATGCTTCACTGTCTTCACTGTGGCTTGAATTCAGAGTTTGGTGTCGTTTCACAAACTGTCTACAGCCCTTGGATCCAAAAAAAAAAACAATTTTACTCTCATCAGTCCACAAAATGTTCCTCCATTTCTCTTTAGGACAGTTGATGTGTTCCTTGGCAAAGTGTGAACTCTTCTGCACATGCCTTTTTTTAACAGAGAGACTTTGCGGCGGATTCTTGTAAATAGATTAACTTCACACAGACGTCTTCTAACTGCCACAGTACTTACAGGTAACTACAGACTGTCTTTTATCATCCTGGAGCTGATCATTGGCTGAGCTTTTGCCATTCTGGTTATTCTTCCATTCATTTTGATAGTTTTGGTGTTTCTGCCACGTGTCTCTGGTTTTGCTCGCCATTTTAGGGCATTGGAGATCATTTTAGCTGAACAGCTAAACATATTTTAACCTCTTTGTAAGTTTCCCCCTCTCCAATCAACGGTTTAATCAAGGAAGGCTGTTCTTCTGAACAATGTCTTGAACGACCCATTTTCAGAATCAGAAAAACTTTATTGCCATTGTAAGTGAACAATTCACGAACTAGGAACTTTCTTTGGCAACTCAGTGCGACGTAGAATCCTAAGTAAACATAGAGCATTAAATAAACATAGAACTATCACTAACTAAACATAGAACCCTGAGTAAAAAGTTGAAATCACTGATAAGTAAAGGCATGAGGGTGTTTTAGTGCAGGTATTTGAAGGTGCCTATAGTACTGGTTATAAAGTGAGCATAGTGCAAATGCTATAATGTGTTAATGAGTTTAACAGCAGCAGGCTTTCCAAGAGAAATGTTCAACAAGTGCTGGTTTCATCCTTAAATAGGGGCCACCTGATTCATACCTGTTTTTTTCGTAGAACTAGCACAGAACACAAAATGTCTTCCTCGCAAAGTGAATGTTTGTTTACAAGCGAGCTCAGGGGAAGTTACAACAGGCCGACCGGCAGACGTCACAGGGAGAAGAAAAGAGTGTTTGATATGCTCACCTGCACAGCACGGGTAATCGCGCCTCATCGGAGCGTTATTTTTACCTTATCAAAGCTGTTTTTAATGTTAACGTATTCATCTGTATGATGTCACAGTTTCCTTATAATGGCCTGATAATTCTTGTGCACCCGTAATTTTTGTATTATTTTATTTTTAATAGATGATTGAATGAATAAAGCATCCTCATCTATCATACTTAATTTCTGACCCATTAGCAACAATTTTGGCCTGCTACCACCAAAGCAACCGAAGCCAGCATCATCATAGTCCTCAAAAAATGCCCAGGGTGGCAGCCAAACCAACCAGAGGTTTGGAGATAGTGTGTCATTCAATGCAATTGGAAGTGCTTTTCACGTATATGAAAGAAAACAAACCTCTAAACGTCGCGTGCGCCGCCAAAAAGGCCCTAAACAAATGCATAAGATGCAGGACGAGGGATTTCAAACCCTTTGCAAAGTCAAGTGCTCAATTTTCCACCAGTTCTTGGCCGATACTGGAGAAGCTCAATCATACCGAGACAGTAATATGAATCAAGGACAGCTCACTCACTCTCAATTGAGGCCCGGTCTAACTGGGACCGCCACCCCGCCCCCCTTCACGGAAAGCAGAAAAGCGGGTTCTCAATTCAAATGGGAGAGTCAGTCGGACTTTTCCAGCACGTCTGGAGCCTGATAGATTACCTGGCGCTGTAAGGACAAAGGGAATGAAGATGACTACTCTGCCAAAGCTGCCTACAGATGAGACATGCACGGCTCAATGGCCATCGTGCACCTTAACCATTTGTCTACGTGTTCGAGCTTTGCACAAGCCGTGACAAAAGGAGGCCCTACACTTCACTATTGACATATCGTCGCCGCTTATGTACGCCCAAACATCTCCTTTTCAACTCGCGTTTGCGGTCGGGCTTGATTAATTCAACAAGTGATGCGCCGCACTTTTCTTATTTACGACACATGGGGCCATAAATCAACTTCAAAGTGAAACAGCGTTGCTTAAATGCTGTAATTACCGGCACAAAGAGGACAGGGTGTTAATTAGAAGCAGGCCTTATTTGGAGAGTCAATTTTAAACCCATTATACAAATTGTAACAACTTCTTTTTTAAAACTTTAATAATGATCCGGAGTGCATGGGAAAGTGGAATGGAAAATGCAGCTCTTTTTGACACCCGGCATGGCTCAGGTGGTAAGAGTGGTCGTCTCCCAACCTGGAGGTTGCTGGTTTGATCCTCCGTCCTCCTGTGATCATGTCAAAGTGCCCCTGGGGAAGATACTGAATCCCCACTGAAAGCGCTTTGAGTGCCTTAATGGTGGAAAAGCACTATGTTATTGAGAGACCATTTAACATTTACGAACAAGGAAACTGATCAACACAGCGGCAACAGAACCAATGTTGTAACAGCGGTAAACTCCAAGTGTAACCAGTCACTTTTACACCAATAGCTGAGTAGACATGCATTTTATAGCGCATGCAGAGATAAATAAAGCTGCTAAGCACTCGTTTTGTTTTTTTTGGTTTTTTTATATCACAAAATCGCAGCGGCCAAGATTTTTTTGATGCAGTACTAATCGGGACTTACCTTGGCGCTTATTTGCTTTTGGAGACCGACAGGCTACAGAAGACTTGGTGGTTCGTTAAAAAACGCATTTGTAGAACATGGAATTACTTTTTTCATTTTAAAAAATCATAGCTGTTTCGTGTGTGAATGCGTTCTATTATTACTATAGTAAGAAGCATATTTAAGCCGAAACTTCAAGCACAATTGAAGTTAAATACAAATACAAGGCATTCAAGAGATGCATTCAAAGACGTGATGACATGCAGTACTCTACTGTAGACTGGTCACTAATTGTCAGTAATGTTACGGTTATGTTCCAGCCGCCGCTGGAAGTACCATACAGAAACCGCAAGTCCAAAAAATAAAAATAAAAGAAACTCTCCCACTGAGAACATGGGTCTATTATGTCTTATTTATGTCTTATATGTCCTATTTTATTATTATTATTTATTATTATTATTATTGTTTTATTAAGTCTACTATTGGGTAATAGGAGTGCAAAGGTGACTCTAGCGGTGTTGGTAGAAGCCCTGGGCCCCGCCACACTTCTACATGGCGTATGCTGGTGGAACAACTTGCGGTTTTAGCTGGGGTTCTGCTCTGGAGTTGAGGAGAATCCAGGCGGAGAGGAACAGAGGACACCTCGACGGATGCAGGCATGTTTCAACAAAGCCGACTTATGCCCTTTTTTATACATTGTAAGCTATGTAATCTTGACGGTATATTTATGGGTTTTTTTTAATCATTGGACACGTTGGAGCATTGTATGCAGTATGAGGACATGACAAATCTGTAGTTTTCTGCTGAGTCAGTTCTTTCTGCAGTCCATATTTTCGAGTTCCGACATTGTTTTCACTTTGGTTTTAGCATCAATTGTGCTCGTTGTTGCTTATTGTTAACTGGAGAGTATCCATACTCCGTTTTTTCATTCTGCACCTTGAGGACTCATTGGCTTTTTATCGAGACTTTTCAAAAAAATCCCCCCAATTTCCATAATTCAATATTTCCCATTGGAAGTGAATAGAAAATTTCAATGTTGCCCCCTATTGTTGGAAATTCATTTAACATTTGATTTAACACGATATTCTGCACACGGGGGCTCTGGTGGTAGCGTAGGCGTGTTCCGTCCTTGTGGTTGCTGGTTTGAACCTCAGCTAGTGAATAGGATATTTCAACATTCATTCTACATTTCCTGACATTTTTCCGGTTATGATGGAATATCTTAGGGATAGCGTTTAACCATTTCTTCATGCGAGAACAGCGGATGCATGTAGCATTTTTGCTCTGATTTTACATGACTTCTAGTTACAAATGCGCATTTTTGCCCCCCATGTCTTGTCAACATCCAAATATGACAACGATTAAAACCCAGCAATTAAGCGCAATGAACAAGGGACTGTCATTTAATTCTCATATTCTGATATGTACTGTCAATCATTGTGACAAAGAGTGCTGTGTCAGATTATCTCCTTTTTTCCTTTCCTGCCTTTGCGCATTCGGAGAGAATGCACCCGTTTGCGCAAAATGGGGCGTTGCTGGGCCCGATGCACAATGTGTGTTCAACCTACGTAGGGAGTAACATGCACCGTGGGTGTCCTGGCTGGTCCACAGATAGCATAAAAAGTGATGCAGGGTCACTTTGGCGATGCATATTCTAATTATTCTGAACTAGTGTAGCATCAAAATGAGTTCAGGTACACTAAGTATATATGGTTGCTTTAAGGCATCTCATTTTGCAAGCTAGCTACTTTTTATTTTTGCACACGGCACGTCGTCCTCGGAGATTAGCCTCCGTGTTCCGGAGGCCCGGGTTCACTTGTAGCCGAGCCGCACTCGTATATTACAATGCAGCCGAGGTGGCAGAAGCAGTAACTCATTCTTTTCTCTTCTATCACACCTCTGCATATTCCGCAAAGGCCCCGCTGCTCCGCACTTAGAAGGTCACCCCTTTCATCAACGATTCTATTTGCATTCCAAATCGGAGCTATACATGAAAAATGTGCCACTGGCTCCCAGCAGCAGCAGCAGCAGCAGCAGCAGCGGCAGGGGCGGCGGCCCCTTCGCAGGCAGATTAGATGGAATTTGCGGTATACCAACCTTATGCGCGCTAACCTTTGCAGATGGCCCTGCTATTGTGGAAAAATGGATTGCCTAATAAACCATATCATCCGACATATTTGCCGCTTGGCTGCCTAAATAGAGGCTGTGTTTTTGGAGCAAATTCCCTTTGTCAAATTTGTCAGTGTTGCTGTTTTGGGTTGGGGGGGGGGGGGGGGGGCGACGGCGAGCTCCTTAGCGTGTCAGGTTAAAGTGGGGCGGCCAATTTGGAGATGAGACCATTTTTCCACCAGACGTGTTTTTTTATTCTACGCGTTTGTGTGTCATTTGTTTGTGGCGCTCCTCTGCTGTCCAGCCTGTTAGATGTGCAATGATGGATAATAGCTCTGACTGAGACAAATACATGCTTTATTTGCTGCTACATTTGTATTTAATGCTGCATTAGTCAACCTGATTGTTTTGTCAACTATTCTGGGAGGCAATTAGGACTACAAATGCGTGGCTGTAGACTACCACAATGTAGCTCCCATTTGATTTTCAAATGCATGCCAGAGTGAGTGAAAGTGTTTCATCTGTAGAAGGGGGCATGTGGTAATTTATTCTCATAAATACAGTGGAGACTTCGAGTCCCTGACATGTAGGATGACCAAACGTCCTGTTTTCCATGTTTTGTTTTGTTCTTTTAGAAAGTGATACTAATGTCTTGGTAATTGATGTTTTTCACTGGGCCACTAATAGCAATATTACTTTATTTGTCCAGAAAAGACTTGAAAAACATCTATTATTTGTAATGTGTATTTGTGTCTTTGGTTATAGCTAATAATTTTTATTATTTTATTTTTATTATTATTTTAGTGTTTATTCATTCACTCATTTTCTATACCGCTTATTAGTAGGGTTGCGGGTATGCTGGAGCCTATCCCAGCTAAGATTTTTATAATATTATTTTAGTATTTATATTAAATTCATATATTTTGAATTCAGAAAATATATCAAATTACAATTAATGAAATAACACAATAAAACGGTAGAGCTGGCTCCCTTTCTGTTATGCGTCTCCCTTGAACCGCTCCCCCCTGCAACCTCTGTTCATTGGAACTTTTACATTCCAATCCTACAGTAACAGACGCTGCTTTTCTACAATTCAACTTCTCTATCAAAGAGCTGAATTTTTCCCACTCTCAGAACTACGCAGTGTGCTTGAACTCCTCATCAGTGTGATTAGAAAAGCTGATGTTAAATCATCACTATGTAGTACATGAGCTGTGTTCTGACCATGAAAACAGAAAAATCCAGGCTATAAAATGTAATTATCTATTCATTATCCACTTCCTGTGGACTTGCATCCCTCCAGTAGGTATCAATGCACTCTGTGAAGGCAACAAAGCAACTCCCATAGGTTTACAAGACCCCCCCCTCGGAATCTAATTTCGCCACTCAGCCCTAATTCATGGCTCCTAGAAAAAGCTCTTTCATCAAACTTTGCATATGAGCAGCCAAGTGATACGCATCCTCTTAACGGCATGCTTTGCCTCCTTCGGAGAGTTGGCCAACCAATCCATCTTCCTGAGCGTGCTCGGAGCCGAGGAGTGGGCAACCGATGCTCCCGTCACGCAGGCTCCTGTGGGAGATGGATTGGCGCTCCATCGCCCACCTTCGGGTCCGGTACCGGCCCATTGGCACAATCTGGACCTTTGGGCGGCGGGGGGCCTGTGGCGGGGCTCGCGATGATGCGGAGGAGAAGCAGGATGCTGCGTTCCAGTCGGTCACGTAGAATCCAGATCCTTTGCTCCACGGGCTATGGCGATGGACCGCCTGTTTGCATGGCGCCGCATGTGCGGTTGCTAATGCAGCCATTTTATTTACGACAGCGCCTCGTCTGTGATGTGATCATCAGCCAAAGACAAAAGACACATGCTACCTCTTGAGGATTCTTGCCATGGTGCCTTTGCTCATCTAAAAGAGCTCGAGTCAAGGCCCTGCGCTGCATTCTCTTTTGCTGGAGCGATAACTCACGCTATGCAAAACTTTCCTTGTAAAACGTCACTTTTTGTGTTCGTAATTAAGCAGAATCTGAGTTATGGCATGCAGCGCCTTTACGACCTTGGTGTGTGTCGCAGTGCGAGTCCTTGTAAGGGATGTGTTTATTAAACATGCTGAGTCTTGCAACTGTCTACCAATACCTGGAAGAATATGCCCCACAAATGTGGTTGCTGGTTCAATCCTTGATCGCCCTGTAATCAGCGTCTTTGTGAGTGTCAAGAAAAGAGCTTTATAAATAAAATGTATTATTATTATTATCAATCATCCAACTCATTCATACATATCAACATTCGGTCTGCAGTTTTACTTTCCAACATTACAAATTTAGCTGTCTTTGGTCTACTTTATAAAATTGAACGGACAAATTAAATGGCACCCCCTACTGGTGAAAATTTGTTCACCAATTTCCATCACTGTAACATTCCACTTACTGTACAGTGGTAGATTGGCCGTTTCTCAACTTGAGTGTTGTTGGTTCGATCCTCGGTCCTCATGTAATCATTTTCCATTTTTACAACCCTACCTTTCAAATGCTGCATGTTTTTTTTAATCTATCTAAAGATCTAACTACCTATTTTGCATGTTCATATAATCCCGGACTCATTGGCTATCAACTTTTCTAAAACATTTCCCCCATTTTCCATAATGAGATATTCTCAATGACATCCACCATTGAAAATGAATGGATAATTTCACTGATGCCCTCTATTGTTGGAAATTGATGTAACATTTTATTTAACATGTGATATTATGCTAATTCTTTGTAAGGTGGCATGGCTCAGGTGGTAGCGTGGGCGTGTTCCAACCTGGTGGTTGCTGGTTCGAGCAGCAGTCAGTCCAACGCAACGCACTTCTAGAATATTTCAACATTTATTTGACATTTCAGTGCAACTTCTGCGTTCACGCACAATATTTAGAGAGAATGTTTCATTTAGAGGAGGAGTGGCCAAACTTTTTGACTCGCGGGCCACACTGGGTTGAAAAATTTGACAGAGTGAGTCATCAAACTGAACATATTTGCTCACAATGCACCAAAACGTAAACAACACATCACATAAATCAACTACTACTACTACGTGGGTGATAAACAACTAAGTGCTAAACATAACACGTAACTTACTGTTACTTCCAAATGTCCGCAAGGCATGCTGGGTAGTCCAGCGGCAACAACAATATGAACTATGAACAATGAGTATTGCGCCTGCATTTGACTATTTTGGTGACTTAACCGTTCCACAATAACACGGCAAGTCATGTTGCCGGCTACAGTTTCCATGTAAAATGCCCGCAGGGCCGAATTAAGACATTTGGCGGGCGTGAGTGGCCCACCGGCTGCAGTTTGCCCACCCTTGATCTAGAGCATGAACATAACGTTCATGATATTCAACAACGATTGATCACTACAAAAAATAATCAAGTTTTGACTGCACCTCAACTTTGAATTTTGACTCCCAGGTTAGGTTTTAGACAGACCACATACTTTGAACCAAACACGTAACTTCCTGCAACACAGGAAATGCTCTGGCTGCTCAGTACTAGTACTTGCTCATTATATGCTACACAGTATTTAATGATGAAAGCAATGGCAATAAAATGCCACTAAGTGACAACCTTACAAGAAGGAAGAGTACTTTAGTTGTACTTCACTTTAATGAGCTACGCTTTCCATGTGTATAACAGTTGCATATTATCACGCATGTCACAAAACACCATTGATTTTAAATCGTTAATAATGTTTACCTTTTTTGGCAACACACGCAAAAAGATCGTCTGTCGGTGTCGTTTCCGTAAATCATTTTTCAATATCGGAAGACATTGTCCCCCTTCGTCCCGCCCTCTCGCTCCAAACTAGCGCCGTCACTCATTCCGTCTCGATAAAAGTCACCGAGAAGCAGGGTGGCCGAGCTCCACCGCGTGACAAGGCAAAGAAGAGGCGGGTGTGTGTGTGTGTTGGGTTACGTCCTATGTAAAGGCTATCATGTGTCCTGCACCTCTAATGCAGCCACGGCCCCCTGATCAAAAGATGCTCTAAAGAGGAAGGGAGAGGAAGCTGGGACAAGAGGGTAAATCAGTTTCTCACATGGACACTTCATTAGGTACACTTCGAATAAGCTCTTTTGAGAATAATGCTAACATTTTTTAAATGTACAATTGGTTGTTGCTATGGTGATGTTCTCCTTTCACGTGGCAAATTCTAAATAATACAAACATACTGGAAAATCCATCCATCCATTTTCTTCCGCTTATCGGAGGTCCGATATGGTCCTTATCGGAGCAACCTAAGCAGGGAAGCCCAGAGGTCCCGCTCCCCGGCCACTTCGTCCAGCTCTTCCCGGCGTATGCCAGCTGGAAGACATAGTCTCTCCAGCGTGTCCTGGGTCTTTCCCGAGGCCTCCTACCGGTTGGACGTGCCCTGAACACCTCCCCAGGAAGGCGTTTGGGAGGCATCCTAACCAGATGCCCGAGCCACCTCATCTGACTCCTCTCAATGCGGAGGAGCAGCGGTTCTACTCCGAGTCTCTCCCGGATGACAGTGCTTCTCACCCTATCTCTAAGGGAGAGCCTAGCCACCCTGCGGAGAAAAACTCATTTTGGCCGCTTGTACCCGCGATCTTGTCCTTTCGGTCACTACCCAAAGCTCATGACCATAGGTGAGGGTAGGAACGTAGATCGACCGGTAAACTGAGAGCTTTGCCTTTCGCCTCAGCTCTCTCTTCACCACGACAGACCGGTGCACCAATCCGCCTGTCCGTCTCACGTTCCATCCTCAAAAGACCCTGGTGATGATTTAAAACATTGGACTTCGTTTTCCCTCGCCCGGACGCGGGACACCGGGGTCCCCTTCCGGAGCCAAGACTGGAGTTGGGCACGATGGCGAGCGTCTGGTGGTTGGGCTCGCATCCATGGGGCCCGGTCGGGAAAAGCCCAAAAAGGTAATGCGGGTCCCCCCTCCCATGAGCTCACCACTCGTAGGAGGGGCCAAAGGGGTCGGGTGCTAAGTGAGCTGGGTGGCGGCCGGAGGCGGAGGCCTTGGGGGTCCGATCCTCGGCTACAGAAGCTAGTTGTCAATTATGGAAAATTATTTTATTTAATAATATGCACATTTTTTCAACACATTTGTTTTATAGTAGAGCCAGCACTACCATTAGTCCTGAAAATAAACATTTACAATTTAAAAATAATGAATTCATTCATTTAGCATACATTTAAATAATTTATTTAGACATAATTTTAAAATATCAATTTGAAATATCAAAGTTTCAAAAGTGCAACACAAAGCACAGAAATACATTTTTTACGTTAAAATTTAAAAAATAAGATTAAAAATATAATGTGCCCCACCTTTCACCCTAAATCTATGCTGGCATACGTCCCAGCTCACCCATTAGCCTTAATAGGATAAGTAGAAGAAAAAAGTGAAATAGTACTTTCACAAAATAAAATGTTTTACTGATTTACTTTATTTTTTTTTCAACTGAACACAAAATGCACTTATTTATTAATTACAGTATTTATTTATTATCAACGGCCCCCATTGCTGTTAAAAAATAACGTACCTGAGATTAATTGAGAACCAACCAAAATGACCCCAAGAGCGGAGCGACGACTCATCCAAGAGGTCACAAAAGACCACACAACAACATCCAAATTACTGCAGGCCTCACTTGCCTCAGTTAAGGTGAGGGTTCATTAATCCACCATAAGAAAGACAAAACGGCTTGCATGGCAGCGCTCCAAGACCAAAACCAGAGGTGAACAAAAACAACATTAGGCTTATCTTAATTTTGCCAGAAGACATCTTGATGATCCCCAAGACTTTGGGTAAAATACTCTGTTAACTGACAAGATAAAAGTTTAACTTTTTGGAAGGTGTGTGTCCCATTACATCTGGTGTAAAAGTGACGCCACAGTTCAGAAAAGAACATACCTACAATAAAATCTGGTGGTGGTAGTGTGATGGTCTGGGGCTGTTTTGCTGCTTCAAGACCTGGAAGACTTGCTGTGATAAACGGAAGCATCAATTCTGCTGTTTAGCAAAAAATCCTAAAGGAGAATGGGCGGCCGTTTGTTGGTGACCTCAAGCTGCAGCAGGACAATGTTTCAAAAAACACCAGCAGGTCCACCTCTGAATGGCTAAAGAAAAACCAAATAAAGACTTTGGAGTCTGACCTGAATCCTATTGAGATGCTGTGGCATGACCTTAAAAAGGCGCTTCATGCTGGAAAAGCCTCCAATGTGACTGAATGACAACAATTCAGCAAAATTCCTCCTCAGCCTGTAAGAGACTTACAAGGTATCAAAAACACTTCATTGCTGCTGAGGGTGACCCAAACGCTTATTAGCTTTAGGCTAAAATTACTTTCTCACACTTTGGATTTTTTCTCCCTAAATAATTATATAATTCTCCCTTAATTCATCATTTGTTGTAAAAAAAATGACATCATGTATGCTAATACCCTTAAATTCGCTTCATATGGCTCTCGAGGGTATCCTGAAATACCAAAGAAAAATATCTTTTGCAGGACATTCTCATTGACGGGGATACACCCGTGTACCTAATGTTGTGGCCAGCCGGTGCACAGTACGTCCCCTGATAAATGCCATTATACTTTAAATCCAGCCACTGGGCTTGAAAACGTCACCAGTAAACCCTGGCGTAGTGATTTGATGTGTTTTATCATTTCTTTTTAGGGCTTCCTCCTGCCGGCCGATGCTCGCTCCTGCAGGGCCATTGAAGGCCACATCCATAACCTGTCCTCTGATATTTCATTCCCATACGGACGCCGTGAACCTAAGATGTAATCGATACACACACACACAAACACACACACACACACACACACAGACCTCCTGTGTTATTACAAGTGTGTGTGTGTGGGGGGGGGGGGGGGGGGGGCAATGTCTGCTCAGCTTCCCATGCCGTTACACAGTTCAGGCTTCCAATTAACCTGAGCGGATCCCCACGCCAATCATAGGGGGTGCCTCTATCGACAAGCCGCATGAAAAGAATAATGTTGTTAGGATGATGTAGCTCACTGTAGGAGGGCCGCTGTGAACCCCCCCACCCACTGTCGTCTTCTTCTTCTTCTTCTTCCTCCACACACACACACACACACACACACACACACACTTCTTTGCTGCCCAGTGCTGACAGGGATGAGTGTGGAAGTCATTTATCACATCCTCCCTGGTCACTGAGGGGCCAAACGGGGGCTGCACGCCTCCCTCACCTCGTCTTTGCTTCACTGGAACAAAATCTGAATATGTCAGACGTGGAAAAACACTGAAAAAAATACTCTGGGATTGTTAAAAAGTTTGTGATGGATGGACGGGTAGTAAAAACGATATCTGCAGCATATTTGCACGACGAATTACTGTTTTTAATCTTTGGTGTTTTCACCTTCTCACTAGTTTTGGATTTTTGTTATGTTTTGTACGCAAGCCTCAAATATTGTTATTATAGCTGTTTTACGTCCAAGGATGTTTCACCTTCTAATGTGACCCGAGTGTCAGGATTCTCCGCCAATTCTCACTTTTGGGGTTTTGGCTTGGTTTTTCTACAATGTTGCGCATAACAAACCAACTAAAATCCGCAAAACAGAGCACGCTACACGTTGCACAGAACGGTTCGACACGACTCGATTCGATTGTACAGTTGATGTTTGTTGATAAAATAAAGATTCCAAGTACATGCAAGTGGCATTCTTAAAGTATTCCCTCACGTGTAGTCCGTAGCATGCTATAAGGTACATTTTGAGATGTAAATATTGCTTAGACATTGACAAAAAAAAATAAATTGCTGGTTTTTATTTGATGGGATTAATATTTGACATTCTATATGTTATATCTATGTTTTCACACCAGTTACATTTGTATTTGGAACTATCTAGACTACTTTGGAACCAAACCAATGAAAAAGCACAAGTCTTGGCCTTCAGTGCTAGTAATATTAGAATATAAAAAGTGTTTAAATATTGACATGCACTGATAAGTAAATAGATGTATGAGTCACGTGACTGCAATGCTAATGCTGTTTTAGCTTGAAAAAGTAAACAACCCCAAACTTAGTCTTTTCAGCACTCCGGGAGCAACCTTCAAAGTACTCAAGTAACAAAACACAAAAGTTATCATACTCGCCTCTGTCCGTCTGGCTGCTCAAGTTGGGCACTTTTTTATCCGAAGACGGTCCAAAATTCGACGTTCAAGCTTCGGCTAACTCGGCGCGTGCTAGCGCTTTACAGGCTACACTGGTTATCCTGACACCCATAGCTCCACTCCAGCGGGGCTTCTCAGAGAGCGTGTCCGCTCATAGTGCACCTCTCTCGGCCACTGTAGGTGGCTGACCCAGATCTGCTTGGCGCGAGCTAGCTAGCTAGCGCGGCTGCAGTCATTAGGCAAGTTATGGAGCATGCGCGGCCCCGTCTCACGCGCTGTTCACGTTTTTTAGACTGTCAACCAGTTGCTTCTCTCGCGATATCCGGTGCATGTCTCCACAATCGATTCACCTAAACATTTGTAGCCGATTCTAATCGATGCAAGAGTAATCTACCGCTGAATCTGAAACGTCATATCCTCAAATCGGATATCCGGTCGAATCCCTAGTAAAATTATGTTAAATATAAATACTTAAAAGATGTTATTATTGGGTTTTTTAATTTTTAAATGTTAAATTATTACTGTTATTATTGTTGTTGTTGTTGTTGTTAATAGGGCATTTGCCAACCAATGACAGGGCACATATAGACAAACAACCACTTACACTCACATTCATACCTATGGACAATTTGTGTGCCCAATAGACATAACATGCATATTTTTTTTTATGTGAGAGGAAGCCAGCGAACCCGGAGAAAACCCGAAAGTATACACCGCCTCTTACCCTTAGTCAGCTGTTGTAGGCTCCAGCACACCCTTAACTCTAGATAGGATAAGTGGAAGAAAATTAATGACAATTAAATTCAATTAAATGAAATACTTCACTTACTCTGAAATCCTCAGCATAATTTTAAAGTTGAAATGAAAATTCGGACTTTCCAAAGTAATATGTGTCCCTAGAGCTTGCTTGTGAGGACCAAACGTGAGAAAAATCCGTCCTCTCCCTTCCTAGTTGGCTCTACTGAAATGGGTCGTTCAAATGGAATTTTTGGTTTGGTTCACCATTTTAGGGAAGTCTGAAACTGCTGCCCCCGCGACCCCGACCCAGATAAGCGGAAGAAATTTGATTGTAAAGGAATGGTTCATGATTTTTGCACTTGCTCTTGATGTTGTTCTCCTGGCTAGAGATGAGCCCGCCTCGTGTTTATGCCCACCACATCACAGAGGACAGATGTTTTTTTTAAACAAAAAAACCAAAACCAGCCTTTGCTACACATCTTAAAATAAAGGCCGGAGCTCTGACTATGCATCACGTAGCCACGCTAGTGCTGCTAAAGTCTCTGTGCAACTCCTTCATGTTATGTTGTTGTATGTGATGTCACATAGGAAAGAGTACACATTTTAGTACACAAAGTACACAGTAGCCCTTCTTGGAGATGCACGCTCTGCCAGAGACCAACACACACACAGAAGGTGTGTTCCCGGTAGGATGTCCATCGCAAGGTGTAAGGTAAAGTGTAAACATGTAAGGACTCGACAAACATGAGAAAATCATCCCCCAGGACGTGAGCGTGTTTGTTGTTTGTACGCGGCAACATTTGTTATAAATTCTCTCAAAAACAGATAGGGCGGATTGGCCGGCCCGGGGGGTCGATGGACCCATTTATTTTGTTGCCCGTGTCTTTGACGAAAGAAAACATCGAAACTGAGACTGCATCTAAGCGACACCCGCACTCAAGTGTGGCCTATAGGAAGATTTCAGGAGTGATTGAGAGGGCGTTTAGACGCTCAGGGCCAAACTCTGCAAGCAAGCATTGTTACATTGACAAGGCTAAAGCAGGGACACAATGCCTACACACACACACACACTCGTTCCTTCTTGGGTATTGCCCCCACTGGCGATATCGATTATTTGGCAAGCAAACTCAGTTCAAGGAGCACGATCATTAAGACAAATGTAGTTCCTCTCAATGACGAACGCACAAGAGCCTGAAATTCTCCACAGGACTTTTTGCTCACTTGCAGACTTTAGATGACTGATGAGTTGCATTTGTGCATTTAAAGGATTCAACAATAAATCAGACTTTTTCCACTTAGACTGGAAACTAGAGATAGTTGCAAAACTACATGTCCGCTAAGAATAATAACATCATCTTTATTCATTATTATCATTATTAAAATGATTTTTACTATCGAACACATGATAAAATTGTCATGTAATTATCATCGCAAATATATTACAGTATATTTTATGTATGCTATAATTCATGCTATAATTTATAATAAAATGTATGGATTGATTCTTTATTTTGAGCCACACAAAATAAAAGCAAAATAAAATTATATATAATTAAAATACAATATTGTAACATTAATTATTTTTATACAGTAGTTATACTAATTATTTGTATTAATTAAACAATGAAAATACAATATGAAACATATCAAAAATCCATAAGTTTATTATTACCCTTATTATATTTGTATATTTATAAATAAAATAAATAAATAAGTAATTCTTATTATATCCTTCCATTCCATTCCATTTTCTTCCGCTTTTCCGGGTCCGGGTCGCGGGGGCAGCAGTCTCAGTAGGGAAGTCCAGACTTCCCTGTCTCCGGCGACCTCTTCCAGCTCCACCGGGAGGACACCAAGGCGTTCCCAGGCCAGCTGTGAGACATAGTCCCTCCAGCGTGTCCTAGGTNGGGCATGCCCGAAACACCTCACCAGGGAGGCGCCCGGGAGGCATCCGGACTAGATGCCCGAGCCACCTCAACTGGCTCCTCTCGATGTGAAGGAGCAGCGGCTCTACTCTGAGCTCCTCCCGGATGGCCGAGCTCCTCACCCTATCTCTTAGGGTGAGTCCAGCCACCCTACGAAGGAAACTCATTTCCGCCGCTTGTATCCGCGATCTCATTCTTTCGGTCATGACCCATAACTCATGACCATAGGTGAGGGTGGGAACGTAGATCGATCGGTAAACAGAGAGCTTTGCCTTCCGGCTCAGCTCTCTCTTCACCACGACGGTCCGGTACAGCGACCGCATTACTGCAGATGCTGCACCGATCCGTCTGTCGATCTCACGCTCCAACCTTCCCTCACTCGTGAACAAGAACCCGAGATACTTGAACTCCTCCACCTGAGGCAAGACCTCACTCCCAACCCGGAGGGTACAGTCCACCCGTTTCCGACTGAGAACCATGGCCTCGGATTTGGAGGTGCTGAGTCTCATCCCAGAAGCTTCACACTCAGCTGCAAACCGCTCCAGTAAACGCTGAAGGTCACAGCCTGATGAGGCCATAAGGACCACATCGTCTGCAAATAGCAGAGACGAGATCCTAAGGTCACCAAGCTGGACTCCCTCAACACCTTGACTGCGCCTAGAAATTCTGTCCATGAAGATTATGAACAGAATCGGTGACAAAGGGCAGCCTTGGCGGAGGCCAACGTTCACCGGAAACAAGCTCGACTTACTGCTGGCAATGCGAACCAGGCTCCTGCTTCGATTGTACAAGGACCGAATGGCACGTAGAAGCGGACCATCAATCCCGTACTCCCGGAGCACCCCCCACAGGACACCACGAGGGACACGGTCGAATGCCTTTTCCAGGTCCACAAAGCACATGTAGACTGGTTGGGCAAACTCCCACATACCCTCGAGTACCCTTGCAAGGGTGTAGAGCTGGTCCAGTGTTCCGCGACCGGGACGAAAACCACATTGCAGCTCCTCTAACCGAGGTTCGACTAACGGTCGTACCCTTCTCTCCAGCACCCTGGAGTAGACTTTCCCAGGAAGGCTGAGGAGTGTGATCCCCCTATAGTTGGAACACACCCTCCGGTCACCCTTTTTAAAAATGGGGACCACCACCCCGGTCTGCCAGTCCAGAGGTACTGTTCCTGACTTCCATGCAATGTTGTAGAGACGTGTCAACCAACACAGTCCTCCAACATCCAGAGCCTTGAGGAATTCCTGGTGGAACTCGTCTACCCCCGAAGCCTTGCCACTGGGGAGTGATTTAACTACCCCAATTACCTCAGCCACGGTGATAGAACTGTCCACGTACGTATCTTCAGACTCTGCTTCCTCTATGGAAGGCATGTCAGTGGGATTGAGAAGGGCCTCGAAATATTCCTTCCACCGGCCGTTAGTGTTGATTGTGGGGTTCTTCCCACATTCTTGACATGTGCCCTCTGTGAGTAGGGTTACTGGAGTGGTAGCATTCCAACAGAACCTTATCCTCGCATCTCAGCCATTTCTGTCTTTTTCCAGTTGCCCATTTTTTATCAAGGTACTCTGGTTCCCCAGCACCTGACGCACGCCTTGTTAGACGTCGGAGCCGGCATGACATTCATTTCTTTGTCTCCCCTCATTCTGTGAGGTAGGCAGTAGCGTGAAGGGTCTTGGCCAAGGACCCACACTAGCAGTTGGTACATTTTGCTCATGCGCCGCTGTGGCCAATCAAACCCGGAACCCCCTTGTGCCAGTCCAGTGACTTGTATTTAAACTCATGTATATACTCATATATGTATGTATGCATAGATATACTGTATATATAATGTTAGTTATACAAATAATACAATTATTATTACTGTCATTTAAAAATATGTGTAACAGTCGTCATCATCACCATGTTTTGGTACATTTTATTTATGTGCTGCTATTTCTATTTAAAAGGTGTATATATAAATATAATGCATGTAAAATAAATAATAACAATAGTCGTTATTATTATTTACCAGTAAAATAGTAATAATGATATTGTATTTATTGGTTGTTATTTAATACCAATAATAATAACAATGTGTATTATTTTATTTAGTTTTATTTCTGATACCAGTAGCAAAATCATCGTTCCTTTGAAATAAAAATATATGCCATGTTTCCTTCTGAGTAATCACCTGATACCAAACTGTACCCTTTAATTAAAAAACAAACATTAATAATGTTTCTTTGCCATGGCATGCCCATGAATGCAAAGGCTTCAAGATGATCCATGGTTCTTGTTTAGCACAGACAAAACTCCGACTTGAGCTTGTCATTTCAGATGTAATGTGTCCTGCATACCTTTAAAACCTTCCATTTGTTGTGTTTGGCCATCCCATTAGTTGCCATTTATTATCATTAGCGTGATCGAAGCGCCTTCCTCGCCGAAGAAGAGGGGGAAAATGCACATTTTCACATTAGACAGAGCTTCACTGGCGCGTCAGATTAATGTTCCTTTCACAGAAACAGAAAAGGTAGGCGGAAACGTCAACCTCAGACTATTGCACTATCTCGTCTGTTTATTTCTTCATCGTGTTGACGGCGAGCTCATCATATCGTGTTTAGCGCCGCCGTCCTCCTGACTGACTGTTACAAAGTGTAAGTGATGAACATGAGGTGTGCCCGGCGCCCCGTTTGAAAGGTACGGCGGTACGATATTCAGTCAGCAACCGCGCAAACGCAGAAAGTAGAACCCGTCGTCTTTTCACACGTCTTTGCTTAGCTCGGCACGCTTCACAGCGCCGGACGCCGACGGTGGCAAATGTTTTCCAAAGTTGAACACGACACCACTGGCGGCCCTCTGTTACCGTATGGTCGTGAATAACGCAGATTAATGACCAAGTCAAAAGCAGTGAGGATAATCGGTGGAGAATATATCACTGTCGGCGGCGCTCCTAACTTATGAATATTGCATTTTACACCAGGAGCCTTTTTAATCACAGCAGGCTTCACGTGCTAATTGCAACTCCTAAGTAGTTGGGGTGAGAAATGAAAAGGGTTTTGCCAAGTTCGCTGTACTTTTCAGCACAGTTTGAGCACAAATCAATAACTTACAAGAAGAAGTCACAAGGAGCTCCCAATATTATCAATTCAGTCTTGGCAAATTCATTTCTCTTCATATTATTAACTGCGTTATCATTGCAATATTTTTCTAGGAAAAATTCTGTATTTTTTGAAAAATTAAAATGGTTTTCTTGAAATTGTTCTTGAGAGTGTACACTTTTTTCATTGGAAAAACCAAATGTTCCAAGAATAAGGTTGGGATGTTGCTATAGAAAGAAAATCACAAGCTCTCAATATTGAATTATCAATGAATTTGTGTAAAGTACAAGTTTTTTTACCCTCGTGTTTTCCTAATATTGCCAAGTTAGTGTCTGCATACTTTCAAAAATTATAATATATACTGTATATTTTTTTAAACAACAATATTTTCTTGAAAAATAAGGGAATTCATTTAAGAAAAAAAAAATCTTGTTAGATTTAAATATTTCTTGGCAAAATATTCTATATTCATATTGAAAAATGTAAATATTTTTGCAACATATATTTTGTAACAAAATAAAATTCACAAAATTCATGAAAAATAAAAGTATTTGTCTTGAAAAACTACTGCATCTTTCTTGTTAGGTTACAATATTATGGGGGAAAATTTACAGTATTGCCTTTGAAAAGTGTAAATTACAGAATGTTTCTTGAAAAAAATATTTATTTTATTTTTCTTTGGAAGAAACAGTATATACCGTTTTTTTGAAAAATTTTATTACAAAATCACAATATTTTGGGTGGATATCACAATATTGTTTTTGAAAATTTAAAATATTGTTTTTGAAAATTATTTTTTCTTGTGAGAATACAATATTGTGGGGAAAATTTACAGATTAACAAATATTTTACTTGTAAAATTGAAATATTTTGAGCTGAAAATTACAATATTGCTCTGGAAAGATGTCAATGTTTTTGAAACTACTGTGTCTTTTTTGAAAAAAAATTCTTTTTTTCTTGTAAGATTACAATTTTGGGGGGAAATTATTAATAAAATATAACATTAATAAATAAAATATAATATTCCTGGTGAAAAGAGAGCTGAGCCAAAAGGCAAAGCTCTCGATTTACCGGTCGATCTACGTTCCTACCCTCACCTATGCTCATGAGCTTTGGGTAGTGACCGAAAGGACAAGATGGGCGGGTACAAGCGGCCGAAATGAGTTTTCTCCGCAGGGTGGCTGGGCTCTCCCTTAGAGATAGGGTGAGAAGCACTGTCATCCGGGAGAGACTCGGAGTAGAACCGCTGCTCCTCCGCATTGAGAGGAG
>QODF01000065.1:2185022-2214956 GCA_024372805.1 Oostethus manadensis | reverse complement strand
GATTATATATATATATATATATATATATTTATATATATATATATATGTATAATATATAATAATATTGCCATGGAAAAATGTAGATGTTTTTGAAACAACACAGTATTTTCTTGTTTTTAAAATAATTTTCTTGAAAAAAAATTTAATTTTGGAAAAATTAGATTACAAAAACAGTTTTTGGGGGGTTGGTCACATTATTGTTTTTGAAAAAAAAGTTCTTGTGACGTTAGAAATATTTTTGGGAAAAAAAAATGTTGTTTTTGAAAAAGTTAAATATTACACTACATAATATTATAAAATAATTGTCTTGAAAAATTACTTTGATATTTTCTTTTTAGAAAAATGGTAATATCTTTGTCAGAAAAAAATTTAAATTGCTCTATTTTCCCCAGAAAATGTGTTTTTCCCCCCTCATAATTACATTGGTATTCTCATTTCTATGACTTCATTTTGAGAAGTTCATGCCAGTGTCATTATTGTTTTTTATGGTTCCTGATCTACATGAACGTTCCTCCTTGTAAGGTAAGAAACGTCTAAACCGTTTTCCGATTTTTAGCCCATCTCCAAAAAGCACATCTTACTGCTTTCTGATCATCTCCAGTGAAGCCAGCAAGCGGCCCATCAGAGTGGCGAGCGAGAGATGAAATTGGGCTCTTCGAGGCCGTGTGTGTGTGGCGGAACATGCAAATGCAGGACGATGAGGCGCTCATCGGCAGGCTGGTCCGGAAGCTCCCGGAGCGCCATTGTGAAGGTTGCGTGAGAGGATGCAAACTCCTGGTGCGACGGTGTCACGGCGGTGGAACAAAGTTGGAAATGAGGATTGATGTCTAAGGAGCGGTGTTATTAATATATTGATGGCACTTGTCAGACACATTACAAATAACATTGTTTTAATCCATATTAATACATTAGCTCAGGTAATTGATGGAAATCCAATGAAACTCCTTAATTTCCCTCCCTTAGACGCCATTTATCCACCATCTGCTCCATTTAGAGCTCCCCTGGGGAGAGTCGTGATGCTTCTGAAATCACTGCTGATGAGATCGGGGCGTACTTACCAGACTCGTTTGGCTTCTCTTCTGCGCACAACTTCCATCAACTGCCCGGCCAGACAACAGTTAAGCATTGCCAGCCGGAATATTCCAGCAAGATGGGGGAAGAACGTCCGAGTAATAGCGGCAGGCGTTGATGCGAAGTGAAGTGTGGCGCTCTCCTTGACCGGTTGGCAGTGGTCGGCGGTCCGCATCCAGGAAGGAAGACTAGATTGGATTTATTGCTAGTGGGCCAGAGGTAACACATACATGCAAGGGGAAGGCGTGGAATGATGCCATTATCATCGCGAGGGGCGATCGCACGGAATAGATTGATACCGCCGGTGATACTTTTACACCCCCCCTTCCCCGAGCCTTAGAACGACTGTAACGCGATCGCTCCTCGCAAGTTCTTAGTGATAACAAACACATTTCATAAGAGAAAGAAAACACAAACCTCAAAATAATCCAAAAGTCCAACCCACGGCTCCCTCGCTACATTGGTGTGCGTGATCGAGATGCGTCATTCATAATTCATGCAATCGCTCCTCTCGCAAGTAATCGACGACAGGGACCAACTTGCAACACAAAACAAGGCCGGAAATAGTCCACCGAGTCAGCGAATTTCTAGTAATACAGGACAGACACACTGAATCCAAGCCTATGAAGCGCTGCCATGCGATCACTCCTCACAAGGTCTTAATGACAATATTTTTTTTCATAATAGAAATATAATACACATACTCAAAATAATCCACAGGTCTAGCCTACCTACCTGACACACTCACGCGTCAATAATCAAGATATGTCCTTTGCGATTGCTCCTCTCACAAGCCATTAATGTCATATGATATATGATGTCACATGATATCATACCATATCATATATATGATATATGTACATTAATTACTAGCTCTGATGATATGATATCATTTGATATGATATACAATATGATATATTTGATATGATATGATATCATGTCATCATATATATGACATGATATCATATCGTATCATTTATGATATGATACGATTGTCACGATATGTATGTTTGTCTTCGTGACAGTTTTGGTTTCGTTCTAGTTTTTTCTCCTTTGTTAATTACGCGCTCCTGTTTCTCGTTTGTGTTCCAGGGTATTTATGTTCAGGTGTGTGCGCTCGTAGTTGTTGGTTCATTGTTACTTTTTCCCTCTTCCCGTATCGTTGTTTTGTTCCTGCCGCTGTTTCGCAGCATTATTATTAAAAGATTCCTGCAAACCTTACCTGCCTGACGTCCAGCTCTCTGCATCCTCGGGGTCGTTACACCATGCCGCGACGATACCTTGACAACGATAACGATTTGATATGATAGATATAATTATCAAATTGTATCGTATCATATCATGATATGATATGATACATATGATATATGATATATCATATTGTAATATCATCAGAGATAAGATATATCATATATCATCATATGATATCATATCATCAGAGATATGATATGATATGCTACATATATCACATCATACGAAGACATTTCATAATAGAAACTCCCTCACCCATGACTACATCGATCTGAATAATCAAGCTGTATCATTTTGCGATCACTCCTCTTGCAATGCACATGACAAATATTTTACCATCAAATATTTTATCATACAAAAACCCACAGCATGATCGCTCACCCGGGACTAGGAAGTTAGTGTCATTTGATGAACGCGATCGCTCCTCCGCTCCTGCCAGAAGTTCATGCCAGCGCTGAAAGAAGAACTCAAAACAAGACGGGAAAAAATGCCCAAAGTCATGGAAGTGTAAGCAGGACAGCGATGGAATGGACGTGGCGGTGTGAGTACGCCTTTAAGACGGCCAAACAGGAAGTGGCGATGGGGAGTGACATTGACTAAAGCGGGCAGCAACATGAATTGCAAAATTCAGCACCTCGTGATTTGTCTCGAAGTGCGAGCACGAGTGGGTTATATCTTCATCTGATCGGGGGGGGGGGCACGCAAAGGTTGCTCGGAGATTAGATGAGGTCACGAGAGGTCGTGTAGAACAGCTCGGCGGTACATCCTTCAGGACGGCGCGGAAAGAAGCCTATATGCACATAATAGATTTTTAATGTTCCTCTTCTGCGTGCCCCCGAGGCTGGGATCTTTGACATGTGGAATAATTGTTGTTGTTCGCCGGGGGGAGGGGTGGTGTAGTGAATAGCGCGGGGACAATTTAAGCAAATGCAGCCCGTTTATTTGTGACATGACGGCCTACGGCGCCGCCGGGGGGCGGCTATTAAGACGCTCCGGCCGCAGAGAGACGGCGAGGAAGGCCTCGCCAATCACGCCGAAGTTTGCTCTTAATGCGACAACTTATGTGAGGCGACCCCCCAGCGCCGCCCCCCATGGCGGAAATGAAAGGAAGGAAGAACATCATAATCACAATTAGTGTGAGAGGTCACACGCACACACACACACACATATGTTGAGGCATATTGCGCAAAGCTGTCCAATCCATGCCTGAGGGTGGGCGGGGGGCGGGGGACGAGGGCGACAAGCTCCATATCTAATGAGATGACGCTAATAGACTGGCCCGCGGCGCAGCCACAAGTGCAAGTCAAGTGTTTTTTGCTGCCGTCTGGGAGATTGCTAAATAACCACCAAGGGTCCCCGTCCCGGTGGACGGCAGATCACGGAAGGAAGCGTGTCACTCTTCCGGGGCACTCTTTCAAATTCTATAGTATTATCATTTGGGGCATCACAAGATCTCCTGTCGCAGGATTTCGGTATGTCACGGACACTATGCCCGGGACGATAACACGGATATTACTATACAATTAATCACACAATAAATAAAAATGAACCTGTTTTCCTCGTCTTTTGCCTTCAAGCAGGTAAGGAGAGGGCTCACTCTTTTTCTTGTTTGTGGTCACTAGTCCTGGGACGACATTGAATTCATTAATCACACAAGAAATGAAAATGAAGTGCAATTTCCATGCGCATGCTTGTCTGTTTTCCTCATTTCTTGCCTCCAAACAGTGAGGAGAGAGCTCACTCTTTTTTTCGCTCAGAAAAAAAATTTGTGGTCTCGTGGTCACTTTGTCCCGGTGGGTGGAGGCGGGGCCGCTAGCATACACACAAAGTGCAGAAGAGCGTAACGTAGTAAAAATTAAATGCAATATACTGTCAATACATTTTTTTAAATGATTTTTTAAGCTACTTTTCATAAAAGTCATGTTTAACTCCTATTTTGGCTCGTTCTCGTAGACTAAGAATCAGACCTATTTTACTGTCATTGCTTTGATAATTGTTGTCTCATTTATTCTATCATTTATCTGACATCAAAGGTTTATGCTGCACTTACAGTATACGCCGGTTTGTTACCGAGCCGCCCAGCCCAATAGGCAAAATAGGCAAATGCAAAGGGTGCCAAAATTGGTAAAAAAAACTCCACCTTTAATAGTTATATATTTATCTACTATTCATGATGACAACACAATTAAAATGTGTTACTGTTATTGTTATTTGCAGGATTTTTATTTTGTGTTGAGAAATTTCTTGTTTATCGTGGTTAATCGGTTCCCAACCCGACTGTGATATGAGACTACTTCCGCTAAGTAGGGCTACTTATTTATATTTAGAATATTTTAGTAGTTAGAGCATAGAGAAACTGTTTACAACTTTCTAAATACATGTTTTTTTTATTATTATTAGAGCCTTGGAGACATGAAATAACACCCCTATAGTCACCTTTAATGTTTTACGTGATGTCTTTGAACCCCGCAAGCCCTCATGGCTCACAATAACCCGGTTAAAGTGTGATTCAAATGTTCTGCTGATATTAAAGAGACTTTTTCAGACGTGTGTGCTATCTTGTGGCATGATTTTAACTATTAGTTCATTTGGAGCTGTTAATACATATAATAAAAATATTTACAAAATAAATATATATAATTGTTCCTAAAATACAGAAAAAAATAAATAAAAGGCATATTTTGTAATAATTTGATAACCCTAATATACCAAATATACACGTTTTTGGCAGTTTTACAGAATAAAGAGGTAGGGAGAGGGTTCACACTTTTTCGTTTTGTGGTCACTAGTCCTGGGACGACATTAAATTCATTAATAACACAATAAATGAAACTGAAGTGCAAAATCAATGTATTTCCATGTACGTGCTTGTCTGTTTTCCTTATTTCTTGCCACCAAACATTTAGGGAGAGGGTTCACTCTTTTTCTCATTCAGAAAAAAACTGTCTCATGGTCATTAAACCTGGGACAATAATAAATTCAATAATCACACAAAAAAGAAAATGAAGTGGATTATCAATGTAATGGCATACGCATGTGTGTCTGTTTTCCTCGTCTCTTGCTTCCAAACAAGTAGAGAGAGGGTTCACTCTTTTTCATTCAGAAAAAAACCTGTCTTGTGGTCACTAGGGCTGAGACACTTAAAAATACATTAAAAAAACACACAATAAATGAATTAACAATTAATTAGTTGAAATGGTGATTAATAATGATTCATTAATTTGAAAAGTTAATTTGACTTCCATTTTTTTAGTTTCATTTAATCCATTTTGTAATCATTTGATAGCCCTAATATACTGTATAGACATGTTTTTGGCCTGTTTACAAAATAACAATAAAAACAATAAAATAACCCAAAGCGGCCCCCTGCATCATTTGCTCCTTTTAGCCTTTTTACAAAATCACAAAAAATATACAAATATTGACAGGGTCCCACACAAAAGCTTACACCTAAACTGGTTGCTGTCATGTTGGATTATTCCTATAAATGCATCCCAAAAAGTAACACAAGACACAAAATGTCAGCTAAATAAATGTTGAACGCTTTAGCCCTGTCACCAACCTGTTAGGCAAGCCATTCATGTAAACAACCCAAAAGTCTTCCCAGGGCATCTTAGGTCACCGTGGCAACTCGGGCCCGCTTGGGAATGCTTGTAATCTGTTCTGGCGGGGGGGCGGCTCCTGCGGTTCAGGCGGGCCGTGAAGCATTGTTGTGGGGAACCTCAAAGAGAGGAAGTAGAAAAACGGGAGGGTGAGCAGGAAGCGGAAAAAGACAACACCGTGAGGGAAAGCAGCATCTTTCTCTGAAGGAAAGGAAAGGAAAAGTGCACTTTTTGGGGGGACCTTTCTGTGGGTTCTAAAGATATAAAAACAGCTAAAAAAAAAGACGCAGCTGATTAACGCATGTAGTGGGACACACCCATTCCACCTAGAAAGCCTCCAACAAGGTTTTATGCTTTTCTGTCCTTGCTGTAGTAACGGACACATGACAAATGTACAGTATTTTGCCATAGTTTGGTCATTTTTAGAATTTACGTATTAACAGAACACTGACTTCACATAGCAGCACAGAAAGCAACGCTACACCTAGCGTTAACTTTTCCAAACACAAAAACACAGCAGCAGTGGCGAGGTGTCACTACACCACTAAGGTAGTGCTTGGGCGTAACAACAATAATAACAATGTGGCTGTAGCGCCGCTTTTGGAGATTTATTCAAAAGGCATGACATGCATTCTTAAATGCCTCTTTTTATCAGTTTTTGTATGTTTGTGTCTCACATATGGACTGTGGATGATGGACAAACTTCCCCCCCCAAAAAGTGCAATGTTCCTTAATTATATACCTAAAGTATCAAAACTATCATTACTTTGATTCCAGAATCGACTACAGATCATGAAGAGCTGGTATCGGAGATATCGACATTTCAGTATCGATCCGCACGTTACTAGCTTGCTCTCCTTACCGCGTTTGTAGCAATTTCATGGATTTTGTGCAACTGAAATTCATATTTTCTCCACCAAATGGTACCAGGTAGAAGATGAAGAAGAAAGATGGTAGGTATTTTGGTACGGAAGTTTGTAGGCAACTTGTTGCCACGTCTGTTCCAAGGAGCGTGTGGGTGGAGTAGTGAGACGTTGCCGAGAGCTGCTTCACTAACCCCTCGTAAAAATCCTTTTGCCTACGTGGGTGAGTACATTTATCCAAGTCTTGCAGGATAAACTATGCCTTTCCATGGCGTATATGTGGGATATATGCCACCCGAGCGGTCACACTGCAGTTGCATGGCATACATATCCCATTTACATCCACATACCAATGAAACCTGAGTCGCGTTTGGAAAAATGGGAATTGTTGTTCCCACTGACATTAATAAATCCGATACAGGTTGCATATGAGCAAAGAAATCGGAATTGTGCCTTCAGATAACTTCTGCTGTGAATTGGGCCCGTGTGTGTGTGTGTGTGTGTGTGTGTGTGTGTGTGTGTGCAGACGGCGGTAAATGGGGTGGGGGAGGGGGGGGTTATCAAGGATGATGCAAAATCAGGGCTAGTTGCATGAAAGGGGGTGGAGTCAAAGGCCAGCCAAAGACTGAAGAGGATGCTGCTGAAATGTTTGGGTCAATCTGGAAGAGAGCAGCAAAAGAATAAATAAATAAAAAGAAGAGCGATTTAAAAAAAAGAGAGTTTTTGCTGCCACGGCAGACACTTCTTCTGGCTCCTCAAACAGATGCTGGGGCAGATGGTGGTGAATTAACAGAAGATAGGCGAGGAAGAAATGGGAAAGCCTAAAACGGGCCCATGGAGAACAGACATTAAAATATTTGGTGTGTGTGTGTGTGTGTGTGTGTGTGCAGGTCCAAGGGATAGGCTGTTAAACCGTATCTCAGCTGGGAGGACTAAAGAGGATGGGTGGAGGATTCTCAGTCAGAGATGGAGCTCGCGATAATAATCACAGGCGTGAAATTACAATGCTGATATTTGTCGCACCCCAGGGTGTCGTGTGCGGTGCTGTGCTGGGGCAAGCGGGATCACACATCACATCACGGGGGTGCAGGCCCACGGACATCGGCTCCTCACCCGTAAACCTCTGCACGCTACGCCAAAACAACTCTTCTTGATTTGTCTTTCCCACCCCCGCATGTGCTGTAAATGACTGTCATGATAAAATGGAACTCCCGCAGGCAAGGGAAGTTTACCAGCTTCTTGTTTAGTTCTCAGTACATTTGCAGCATTTTGTACTAAATTGCACGCTAATTGCTATAAAAAGTCTTTTCTGTATGTCATGTGTAGATTTGTGTTGACCTTCACCACGTTGACCAAAATGTACCACTAAAATGATACAGAAATATGAAATATATTCTGAACATTTGACTTTTTAAAATTTTGCAAAATTTTGTAAACAATTTCTAAGATTTCTAAGAAATTTCTTAATTCTAAGACATTTTAAAAAGATTGTGTTTGAAAAAAATGCAAATAAAAAAATACAAAAATAAAAAATATTTAGTTATTAAAACAAAAGATGAAGGTTTGTGTAAAAAAAAAGTTAATATAATTGTAAAGAAATTAATATTATTATTATCCATCCATGCATTTTCTATACTGCTTATCCTCATTAGGGTCACGAGATTATCATTATAAATTATTTATAATATATGTATATTAATTCATTATAATTAATTAATATATAATTAATTAAAGTGATTTTTTTAATTTTTAAACATTTTCTAAAATGTTGGTAAATATTGTTTCATGGCTTCACCCTATTACCATTTTTGGAAAATATATTTATTAATAAATCATAGCTTTTTAATTTAATTTGCAGGATTTTAGCCGCAAGATTTGCAAAAAAGAAACGAAACAAAAAGATTTTGTTTTAAAAAAGCAACATATTGTAGGATTTAGTAAATGTTCAATTTTGTGAAAAAAGCAATATTTTTAAAGAAAAGAAAAAAGCATTTGTTAAAAAAATACTTCATTTTGTAAACATTTTTGTAAGATTTTATTTCAAAATATGAGCTCTTGTAAAAAAATGTTTTTGCAAGATCCTGTAAAATGTTTGAAGTTTTTTAAGAAAAGAAAAAAATTGTTTGCAAAAGTTTGTAACAATGTTGAAATATTTGGGGGAAAATATTTGGTATCAAAATTAGTGTTTGAACTTATTTTTGTATGTATCTATTAATATTATGTGAGTATAGGAAGTACATCAGGTTGACCTAATCTGCAATTTTGAAAAAAAAAAAAAAAAGAAGATTCATTCATTTTCTGTACCGCTTATCCTCATTAGGGTCACGGGGATGCTGGAGCCTATCCCAGCAGACCTTTGGGCAAGAGCCGGGGTACACCCTGGACTGGTCGCCAGTCCATCGCAGGGCACATATAGACAAACAACCATTCACACTCACATTCATACCTATGGACAATTTAGAGCCACCAATTAACCTAACATGCATGTTTTTGGAATGTGGGAGGAAAGCGGAGTACCCGGAGAAAACCCACACACGCACGGGGAGAACATGCAAACTCCACACAGAGATGCCCAACGGAGATTTGAACCCAGGACTTCCAGATTTCCTGACTGTGTGGCCAATGTGCTAACCACTCAGCCACCGTGCGGCCAAAAAAAAGAAGATTTAAAACAAAATGTCAAAAAATGTGTTAACATTGTAAGATTTTGTAAAACAAATTTGTCAAGGTTTGTAACAATGTGGGGAAAAGTAACATCTGTATCAGTGTTTTGTATTTTTGTATTAATGGTATTATATTTTAATAAATTATTATTTATTATATAAGCAGAGGAAGCTCCTCGGGTTGAACTAACTTGCAGAGAAACAATTTAGCAGAAAACTCTGACTGCCAAATGATTAAACATGTTAATCAAATGAATCACAGCTTTCTGTGATTGTGATGAATCACGACTGTGTAGCAATGCACAGCTCGAATAACATCCTCAAGTTCGCCGATGACACGACCGTGGTGGCTCTCATCGCTCACAGGGAGGAGGTGCAACACCTTACAGACTGGTGTAGAGCCAACAACCTGTCTCTGAACGTTGACAAAAGGAAAGAGATGGTTGTTGACTTTAGAAGAGCAAAAAGTGACCATTCTCCACTGATCATCGACGGATCATCCGTGGAGATCGTCAAGAACACCAAAGACATCTGGCGGAGAACCTCACCTGGTCACTAAACACCAGCTCCATCAGTAAAAAAGCCCAGCAGCGTCTCTACTTCCTGAGAAGGCTGAGGAAAGCCCATCTACCTCCCCCCATCCTCACGATGTTCTACAGAGGCACCATCGAGAGCATCCGGAGCAGCTGCATCACTGTCTGGTTTGGGAACTGCACCGTTTCGGATCGCAAGACCCTACAGAGGATAGTGAGGACGGCGGAGAAAATCATTAGAGTCTCTCTCCCCTCTGTCACGGACATTTTGCATCCGCAAAGCAAACTGCATCGTGGACGAGCCCACACACCCTCACACACACTGTTCACACTGCTTCCATCAGGGAAGAGGTTCCGGAGCAACCAGACTGTGCAACAGTTTTTTCCCACAAGCCATCCGGCTTCTCACACACAGAACTTGAATTGATACATATTATCCTTCACCATTTCATTCCATATTCATGCACATCTCCACCATACTCATGTTATTTATTATAACTATGTTTACTTTTACATGCTATTTGGCACCTTTTGCTGCTATGTATGCTATTTTGGCACACATTGTACTTTCACATCCTGTTTACAGTTTCTGTAATACAATCCCAATACATTTTTGGTTTTTGGTCGGTGTTATTACTTTATGTTCTTTGTTGTTAGTCCTGCACTGTCTTGTCTGTTTCTGCACTGCGTTGTTTCTGCACTGCTTTGTCTGTTTCTGCACTGCTTTGTCTGTTTCTGCACTGCTTTGTTTCTGCACTGTCTTGTCTGTTTCTGCACTGCTTTGTCTGTTTCTGCACTGTCTTGTCTGTTTCTGCACTGTCTTGTCTGTTTCTGCACTGCTTTGTCTGTTTCTGCACTGTCTTGTCTGTTTCTGCACTGTCTTGTCTGTTTTTGCACTGTCTTGTCTGTTTCTGCACTGTCTTGTCTGTTTCTGCACTGCTTTGTCTGTTTCTGCACTGTCTTGTCTGTTTCTGCACTGTCTTGTCTGTTTTTGCACTGTCTTGTCTGTTTCTGCACTGTCTTGTCTGTTTCTGCACTGCTTTGTCTGTTTCTGCACTGTCTTGTCTGTTTCTGCACTGTCTTGTCTGTTTTTGCACTGTCTTGTCTGTTTCTGCACTGTCTTGTCTGTTTCTGCACTGCTTTGTCTGTTTCTGCACTGTCTTGTCTGTTTCTGCACTGTCTTGTCTGTTTTTGCACTGTCTTGTCTGTTTCTGCACTGTCTTGTCTGTTTCTGCACTGCTTTGTCTGTTTCTGCACTGTCTTGTCTGTTTCTGCACTGTCTTGTCTGTTTTTGCACTGTCTTGTCTGTTTCTGCACTGTCTTGTCTGTTTCTGCACTGCTTTGTCTGTTTCTGCACTGTCTTGTCTGTTTCTGCACTGTCTTGTCTGTTTTTGCACTGTCTTGTCTGTTTCTGCACTGTCTTGTCTGTTTCTGCACTGCTTTGTCTGTTTCTGCACTGTCTTGTCTGTTTCTGCACTGTCTTGTCTGTTTTTGCACTGTCTTGTCTGTTTCTGCACTGTCTTGTCTGTTTCTGCACTGCTTTGTCTGTTTCTGCACTGTCTTGTCTGTTTCTGCACTGTCTTGTCTGTTTTTGCACTGTCTTGTCTGTTTCTGCACTGTCTTGTCTGTTTCTGCACTGCTTTGTCTGTTTCTGCACTGTCTTGTCTGTTTCTGCACTGTCTTGTCTGTTTTTGCACTGTCTTGTCTGTTTCTGCACTGTCTTGTCTGTTTCTGCACTGCTTTGTCTGTTTCTGCACTGTCTTGTCTGTTTCTGCACTGTCTTGTCTGTTTCTGCACTGTCTTGTCTGTTTCTGCACTGTCTTGTCTGTTTCTGCACTGCTTTGTCTGTTTCTGCACTGTCTTGTCTGTTTCTGCACTGTCTTGTCTGTTTTTGCACTGTCTTGTCTGTTTCTGCACTGTCTTGTCTGTTTCTGCACTGTCTTGTCTGTTTCTGCACTGCTTGCACTCGGATGCACACGATACACTTTATGTTCTAAGTTAGTCCTTAGTTCTCTGTCGTGTTGTATGTTGTTTTATGTAGCACCAGGGTTCTGGAGGAGGAACGTTATTTCATTTCACTATGTACTGCATCAGCTTATATGGATGAAATGGCAAATAGAAGCTTCTTGACTTGACTTGACTCTTTTCACATTAATTAATCATGATTAATCACCATTTGCAATATTTGTGAAATATGCCAATTTCGACTGTAGTTTAGGAAAAAAAGATAAATGACTGGACATTATATTTGTATGTGCTAACAGTTCCTCTGTAGGGTGGCTGAACTCACCCTAAGAGATCGGGTGAGGAGCTCGGCCATCCGGGAGGAGCTTGGAATAGAGCTGTTGCTCTTTCAAATTAATAGGAGCCAGTTGTGGTGGGTCGTGCGTCTGGTCCAGACGCCTCCAGGGTGAGGTGTTCCGGGCATGCCCAGCCAGAAGGAGACCCCGGGGCAGACCTAGGACAAGCTGGAGGGATTATGTCTCACTGCTGGCCTGGGAACCCCCCCGGGTCTTCCTGGTGGAACTGGGCGGTGTGTAGGTATTTAGCTTTTGTTTTTTAAATGATGTTCCCAAATCCAAAGAAATGGAAGTTCATGAAACCTTTTCTGTGAAAATGACAATTAAGAGTGGACTTGATGTCACCCAGCAGGTCCGTGATGCCAAGGAGCACGCCAAGAAGCGGGAAAGCGACCCGAGCTCCACTGTATCTCCTCGGCAACACGCCAAGCCCTGACAAGATGTGACACCACATTTAGTTTGGTGAAAAGACTCATTTTCATGTCCGTCATCTCCTGCTCCTGCCGCTGCCTCGGTGAGGGCCCACTCAGCCTCTCAACCCCTCCTCTATTACTGCAGCAAGAGTGAAACGTAGATGTGATGTCAGGCCAAAAAGTGATAACGGGGGGCACAGACCGCTCCCAATTGCCCCGCTTCCAGCCGCTGCCACCCCCATCCACTCCTCCTGCACTAAAGGGTCTGACTGACAGATGGGACGGGGGCGCTGCAGGACAGGGGGGTGAGTTTGGATGACTGTAAGTGGAAACTCTGGAAACCGTAACTAACACTCGAGTCAATCCCGCTTATGAACACGAACACACGTTAAAATGCGGTAATAAAAAACACAAAATGCAAGAATTTGATGGAAATGTGCATCGTAGTTTTTACTGTCGCTTTCATGGGAGCAAATTGTTGAACACGCCCAAGAATACTGTAACCACCTGACTCCTGATTCCGGACAGTTGGCGGGGGCGTGGTTGTTTTTGCCAACAAGAGATTGTCGATGGACCGGCTCCCCGTCAGCCGCACAAAACTACAAAAAGACGCCGTAACCCGGGGGCCACGTGTTCAAGGTCTGTCATATTTCGTTATTTTGCCAAATTTCTTTATGTTTACCTTTGCCGTTATTCGATTTTTTAAACGTAGTTATGCATCTATTTCTTTCTTTTGTCAAATGATTGGAAATTTCAATCATAGCAATCACAGTTTTCAAATGAACCCCAATCTATCACCGTTTGCAACCACAGTCGTACGCAAAACTTTGGGCACCCGCTGACAGTTTCCACAATTTTCATTGAAAAATCAATAGATATTTGGATCTACTTACATTTTTATATATCACACAAGCGATGGACACGGTAGTATTTCAAAAGTGAAATCAGGTGTAGTGGAATAATATGCATCAAAACCAAACTAGACGGGTCCAGAAATGCGGGCACCCCTGTCATTTTGTTGATTTGAATACCTCTGTACCTTGGTACCTAGGAGTGGTTATTTGGAACACAAAATGGTTTTGAGTGAGTTTTGTGGCTTTTATGGATATATGTATCCAGTCTCTAATCAATCAGGTGGCCAGTTGCAAATTGTTTTCCTCTTTGGCTCCCCCGGGCAACGTGGGGTCCCCAAAACAGCTTTCAAATGAAGATTGTTCAACACCAAAGTCTGCAGGAGGGCTACAAAAAGCTATCTCAGGGATTCCAGCTCTCACTTTCCACTGTGAGGAACATAATGAGGAAAGCGGAAACAAAGTTATTGTTAAGGCCAGGAAGGAGGATGAGAAGCGCCAAAGACAACCCACAGACCACTTCCGAAGAACCGTAAGATCAGCTTTGCAGTTCATCACCTGAGGCACACAAAAGAACCTTTTGATTTTGGAATAAAGGGCTGTGGTGATGCACGTCGTCACCAAATAAGTCATAATGAAGTTCTTTGGGTTAGGTGCTGAATTTTGCCATCAGGGCCAAATGGTCTACAGTTGGGTCTCCTGCTTTTTTGCCTGGTCCGATACTCGAGAAGTAAGATCCATTGAGTTTTATGATTTTCCGTGTTTCACCCATCGATCAATCGATCAAAAAAATGGCCCAAGTCACCCTCTTGACATAGATCATTGTCCTACAGGACACGAAGAGCATGATCCATCCTTTCAACTAAGGTTCCTACCACCAAAAAATCATGTTGGTCCAAAAATGACCCGACTTTTAACACGGTGACGATGCTGCACGTGTTCTGTTAATCGACGAAACCTGAAGTACCGCAAGATAAGTGACACGACGCGGATGTATGCATTTCCATGTCTTAACAGCTCCAAAGCCACTAGAAATGTAGCCTAAGCTAAAAGATTGCAGAAACGTCTGAAACGCTGGTTTCTTTGACGGTGCCGGTGCGTTCAAAGACACCACGTATATTTGTGCTTTGGGTGTAGCTAATGCACGTACTGTTTTTCTTCTCTGTTGCTTTCACGTACACGTACGCTACGTACATAGGAAAGGCGTGGTGGTGAATGCACCTCGCTGGCGTCTCGTGACAATGAGGAAGTGTGTTTCCGAGCAGGACCGATGACGTGTTTGTGAGTTGGAGATACGTAGACAGGGTGGGAATTGCGCTGCTGTGGATGTGTCTTTCCAGCAGGGACGGAACAAACGATCGGTCCAAAGGGTAGGATTAAATTCTGGAAGTTCCGCTTCTTCCTGCTCCTTTGCAAACACGTTGAGTTGTACAAGTGTACCTAAATGCAACTCGGGCACTGCTATTTATGATATTATATTTGGAATATTTCAGGCAAAGTTAATCACACGGCGGTCGTCACCTCACGTGGTCGTCGCCATTTCATTCAGGTCTTCTTCTGAGGCCCTCGCCGGATCCGTCAGCACACAAGTCAAGGTCATGGCAATGTCATCCTGACTGTTGCTCTCCAGAGGCTGAAGACGAGAAGCGAGAAGGAGGCGCGGATGACAGACAGCTGAGGTGAAAACCTGGAACGTGCAAAAGAGGAAAATAAATGCGGGAGCCGCGGTAATGTACAAGGCGGGCGTTAGATTTATACCGCAGAGGATTGGCCGGTAAAAGATGCACTTTGTCTTCAGAATATGAAAACAACCCCCCCCGCTCGGCTACGTTCCCAGCAGGGAAATTGCTGTTTTTACGTTTCCGAATCATTTTCCCATAAGGAATATGGATAACAAATGAAATTCTCAACCCCGTTGTCTGATTTATTCCTTTTATTATCCACCAATATCAGCCTGGCACTCAAAGGATGAGTCACCTCATTTGAGGGGGGGGCAAAATGTTATACTGGGAGGTTTACACCAGTGCTGTCCTAAGTGTGCCTCGGGAGCCATTAATTGTCACTCGGCACAAAAAAATCTAAATGAATAAAAATATGTCTAAAAGAACACTCATTTTACACAAGTTAAAAAAAAAAAAAAAACATATGTCAAAAATAACGCTAATTTTATACAAATAAAAATAAAAAATAAAAACGAAAAACGAAAATTAAAATGAAAATAATAAAAAAATGAAATGAATGAAAATATGTCAAAAAGAACAGTAATTTTCCACAAATAAAAAATAAAAATAACATAAATAAAAATATGTCAAAAAAACACTAATTTTACTCAAATAAAAATAAAAATGTGTCAAAATACCAGTAATTTTACAAAAATAAAAATATAAATACATTACAAATAAAAATATGGCAAAAAGACCAGTAATTTTACAAGAATTCATATGAATTAAAAAGTAGAATAAATTAAAACAAGTAAAAATACAAATAATTACAAATAAAAATGAATCAAATTAAAAATAAAATATGGCTGGTAATTGTACATATTTATTATATATCATATATTGCATTATATATTACATTATATATATGATGTATTATATGTTGATTTATTTACAAATACAAAAATAGAAATAAAATTAAAAATCAATCAAATTAAAATAGAATATTAAACACATGGCTAGTAATTTTACATATTTATCATATATTAAGTATTAATTCCATATATATTACATATTATATGCTTATTTATTGGGCCGCACGGTGGCTGACTGGGTAGCACGTTGGCCACACAGTCAGGAGGTTCAGGGTTCAAATCTCCGTTGGGCATCACTGTGTGGAGTTTGCATGTTCTCCCCGTGCGTGTGTGGGTTTTCTCCGGGTACTCCGCTTTCCTCCCACATTCCAAAAACATGCATGTTAGCTTCATTGGCCGCTCTAAATTGTCCATCCGTATGAATGTTTGTATGTCTATATGTGCCCTGCGATTGACTGGCAACCAGTCCAGGGTGTACCCCGCCTCTCGCCCAAAGTCAGCTGGGATAGGCTCCAGCATCCCCGTGACCCTACTGAGGATAAGCGGTATAGTAAATAAATGAATGAATGTTTATTTATTTACAAATAAAAATCAATCAAAATAAAAATAAAATTTTAAAAATATGACCGGTCAATTTACCACAACAAATATGAAATATTAAGAGTTAAGTCATAATATTAACTGAAAAAAAAGCATAAATGTGGAACATTAACTGAGAAACCAAACAGAGACTAAGGGTGGTTTTTTTGGAAAATTCGGTTTTGAGAAAGTTCTAATATTAAAAGAATAAAGCCAAAATATGATGAGAATGAAGTCCTTACATTACAGCAAAAACTGTACCCGGAGAGCGTTGAGACATGTGTAAAAATGCAAAAAAGCAGAAAAGTGTATCGTAGGAAGGAAAAAGGATATTAATAATCCGCTTTGTCACCAGTAACACCAAAGCTGAAATGTTTTTTTGGTTTTAGTATAATATATAAAAAACAAAAGCGGCCCCTGCATCTTTGCCTTTTCAACGAGGGGAAAGTTGGAACACCCCCGGTTTACACCTTCCGGAGGCGCGTTACTTCAACCCCCAGCGGTGTCCACACTAAATCCCCTGGAAGCGCATTTGAATAATTGCATGCGTGTTCCTCACATGTTCCTCACAAGCATGCGCCCCCGACTGCTGCCGCCACGCGAGAGACAGATGCCCGCTTCTACGCAACACAACGAGCCTCATTAGATATTAGTAATTGACCATTAATGAACTCCTCTGCACAGCTCACTGAGGAGAAGGCACAGGGCCCTGGGGAGTGCTGAAAAAAATGGCGTGGGCCTCACGGCATTAACATACTCCCAAGGCTACAAGGGGCTTTTCAATGGCCAATCAATATGGAGCGCCAGTTCATTTCAGGTCTGCCGAGTGCAGCAGTGAGCGCTCAGGAGCTCCTTTCTTTGGGAGTGATGGATGCCTGGAAGTAAACACAAGCGCAGAGAGCATCTTCATGAAAGAAATGACCAAAATGCATCCAGAAGGAGAAAGCTGCCAAAGGGTGCGTTGTATAATTCGCTTTTTTGCTGCAGAATGGATCGGGGGCTCTTAAACGCAACTCAACACACACATAAATACACAAATATGAAACACTGTAGCCTTGCCGGGTGTGCTTCTGGCTTCCCAGCATGCCTTGTGGCACTTGGTCTGTAAAAAGTTGCGTTACATGTTGCTCATTTTTTGCAGTCTGTCCTTGAAAACAGCAGAATTCTTGTCAGACACAGGGTCTTTCGTTTGCATGCAAACCATCTTCATCATTTTTGCAGTAGATTCCCCAAAACAGCAAAGCACTCTGACTAGGGCTTTTTCCCCCTAATAGGTCCTTAAAAACAGCAGAGCACTCCGTTGCAAAGATCTCTGAATATATTTGCAGTCTGTCCTGCAGCACTCCTGCCATTTAGAGGATTCTTGATTATGGCATTTTTTAGTAGGTCCTGAAAAACAGCACAGCACGCCTGTTACGTAGCAGATCTTTGACAAGCACTTTGCAGTCTGTCCTTAAGAACAGCAGAGAACTCTTGTTAGATTATATTTGCCATTTTTGCAGTAGGTTCCCCAAAACGGCAGAACACTCTGACTCGTGTTTTTTTTCCCAATAAGTCCTTAAAAACAGCAGAGCAGTTCTTTGCAAAGGAGATCACTGAGTATTTTTGCAGTCTGTCCTCAAAAACAACAAAGCACTCACGTCATTTGAAGGATCCCTAACTGTCACATCTTTTTAGTAGGTCCTTAAAAACACCTGATATAGGAGGTTTTTGACGAGCAGAGACTCTTGTCAGACTGAGGGTCGTTGATTTGCATGCAAACCATCTTTAGTGATCATTTTTACTGCAGATTCCCAAAAACAACAGAGCACTCTGACTCGTGTTTTTTTCTTCCAGTATGTCCTTTAAAAACAGCAGAACACGTCTTTGCATACGACATCGCTGACAAGCATTTTTGCAGCCTGTTCTTAAAAACAGCAGAGCGCTCTTGCCAGACAGAAGGTCTCTGATGTGTATTTTTGCGGTAGATTCCTAAAAACAGAAGAACACTCTGTATGCAATTTTTTCGATAGGTCTTTAAAAACAGCAGATCACTCCTTTTCATAGAAGATTTTTGAGTATTTTTAGCAATCACGCCTTAAAAACAGCAGAGCACTTTTATCACACAAAGGATCTTTAATTAGCATTTTAGCAGTAGACTGCTAAAACGCACTTCTTAGCACTGCATATTTTTAGTAGTTCCTTAAAAACAGCAGAAAACTCCTGTCGTGCAAATGATCTTTATCATTCCCAAAAGAAGAGAACACTCTGACTCACATTTTTTCTAGTAGGTACCCTTTAAAACAGCAGAGCATGTTTTTTCATAGGAGATCTATGAAGAGTACTTTTTGCAATCCCTCCTTAAAAACAGCAGAAAAGTTCTATCATACAACGCATCTTTGACTAGCATTTTTGTATTCGAGTCCTAAAAAGCACTCCTTAGCACTCCGTATTTTTCAATAGATCATTAAAAACAGCACATCACTCCTGTCATGCAAAGTATCTTTAATTGGCACGTTTGCAGTAGATTCCCAGAAACAGCAGAGCACTCTGACTAGCGTTTTTTTCTCCCAGTAGTTCTTTAAAACAGCCGAGCACCCCTTATTACATGGTGCCTGGGCTCCCAGAGTGGGAAATTGTCGTTGCGCATAAGTTAAGAAAAATGAAAAACAGCGTGACAAAAAACAGCCGGAGTTACAAAGTGCGTTTGAACGCCTCATCGAGTAAGCAGCAAAGTCAAATGTCTGTGAAATGTTTGGGAACTTCTGACACAGAAGATCTTTGATGAGTATTAGGATATATAATTCTACTACCCAAGTTACTGTTTGACCGCCATTTTTTCAAGATCTGAGTCTAAAGTTCGGCGACGCTTTCTCGGTACCGAACGTGTAGTTTTCCCTTCGTCACTTGCGTGAATCGGCACTGCAGCGGATTTTCTTCCAAACCGGTATTGAAAGCAAAAATTGCGATATATAAAAAAGCTCCCGCCGCGCTGCGTGCTTTCCACAGCCATGTTTCTTTGCATAGACAGGACAACACCAGCACTGCAGCGGCGGCTGTAAAAGCGGGACAAGGGCATCACAAATATCATGTGACATTTACAGAACACACGCCACGAGTGAAGAAAGCCCAGAACCCGTTTGCGCCGAGCTGTTTTATCCCTAATTTCCTCATTTGCGTTATATGGCACAATGAAACGGAATCCGGGCGCGGAAGAGATGCTACAAATACGGCGCCGAGTGTCCTTGAAGGCGGCGTGATCGTAAACGTCCTCATCGCTCGCAACCAAACGGCGACGGCAAATTTATGGCTGCTGATCTCACTTCCACGTCGGGAGCAAAGTACTCGGTAAAATTTCATTGTAACTTTGAGGGAGAAAAATGAATTTGGCCCCTGACCTTCAAGAACGTACCACGTTGCCCCCTCTCTGCCGCCGTACATCTTTGGCGCGTGCATGGGGGGCAGGCTAAAGATAGGCGTCCCACCTGCACCCCAGGATTTCTGTGGAACCCCTGAGGACGGAAAGGGAAGTCCATAAAGAAGCTTGTATGACATTTATCATGTATTTTAACTTTATCATTATTTTCATTCATATTTGATTCCATTTCTTCTTTTTTTAACATATTTTATTTTGTTTGAAAATCCTTGGTTTCCTTGGTTTTTCTATTTACTGTCAACAAAATTAATTGCCAATTTGTATAATATTCGTGTAATATTTGTATAATAATATACATGGCTTGTGGATGTCTAAAAAATGAATACAAAAATATATGGAGGTATTGCTTATATCCTGCATTTGTCACGTATATAAACTTTACAAAATGTCATATTTGATTTATTTATATTTTCTATATATTTGTACACAATTGATTTATTTGTTATTTCTCATATTGATTCATTTATTTATCAGTTATTGCTTATATCCTGCATTTTCAGCTACTCCATTTCCAGTCATTACAAATACATTACAACACATTAGAATCATTCAAAAATTATGACATTTTTTAAACGATACTTTTTATTTATATATAATATATAATATATACATATTCTTTACATAATTAGTTGATTTCAATCTTTTTGGCATACATACGCTATTTATTGTCATTGAAAATAATTGCTGGAAATATGTCTCTGTCTCCGCTGTATGGCCAAATTAAACATCCACACGTTGGTGACTTTCTTTCTGTGAAGAATGGTTCCTTTTGCGTTGGGACATTATAGACAGATTCCGGCCAGGGAATCCTATAATCATGTTTAATATGTGTGCCGAGACAAAACGATGAACAACTCAGTTGCTGTCTCCTTTCTTCCTTTTATCAAGCACTGTGTGGCTGAGACGTTCAAGCGCATTATGCTTATCTGAGTGTTGGCAAATGAAGTGCCAGAGCTTTGATAAAAAGGTGGGAAACGCTAAAGAATTCATCGAGGAAATGGTAGAAAAGTAGAAAGGTAGCGTTTGTTACAATAGGATGGAAATGTAAAAGTTCCCAGTTAGCACCGGTTGCAGGGGGGATGGTTTAAGGAGGACGCATGACACCCGGTGCGCATAATGATGATTGTATCTGCTGCTGAAGTTCACGGCTCTAAACGTCCGCTCTCTAAAGTTAACTTCGTAACGGACTAGAAAGAAAACGTCCTTGAATCTGCAATATGGTAAGAAGTAGGGATGGCAGATATTTTTGCTGATATCCGATATTGACCTAGACTCAATTTCCAATTCCGATATCAACCAATAACCGTAACGTCACGTCCTGTAGCGGAATGGACACAGATCTGTTCGGAAGCTGATGCATACAGACTTAGCAATTAGCTTGCGATTGATTGGGCACGGCAGAGCCTGGTTTGGAGAATCCAACAGAATATACCAGATAGGATAATATCTAACATGATGATATCTCATATGAAAATGTGGTAGAAAAGGGATGGTTATCCAGTGCAATTCACTCATTGGTGATTTTCCGGTTGGTGGCTTCCGCCCTGGGAATTGGAAGTATTAAGGCAGAGGTCTTGGTTCCGCCAACGCTTTGCAGTCGTGGCAAATGGCAAGTCTAATATCCACAGACAGAACGTTGGTCGTGTCCAGAACACGCTCGCTTACGCTTCAGACGCAGTTCCATGAGGTCATCATGGGAAATGCGACATTTTCATGAGTCGTTTTTCACCACGGAGTAAAAACCCAACACCAATCACATTTATTTACCAATATTGGGTGGGATATCATCAGACAACGCTGGCAAAGGTGATCTAAAAGGTTCATGGAACCATTTTTGCATTACGCGTTGTTTTCTGCTCCAGGCGTTCTCTATAGAATGACTTGTTTCTTTATATTTCTGGGAGTCTAAGTTGGATTTGCAGTATTTCCTACGTGGAATAATGCTCTGGTTTTTGTACGTTTCGTTTTTGGTCCCACCAAATCGGCGGTTCCACCGTACTGTTTTTCTTGCGCCCTATAGGATCAAAAAAACCAAAAAATGTCTCAGCTCCGCAGACTTGAATTGAAATTTACAGCGTGCTAAACGGGAAGCATTCAAACACTTTAATAACCCTACCCAGTGATGACTTCAATTAGGTTTTATGAATATTTTCCTTGAGGAGCGCCGTCATCAGCGGAGAAGGGGATTTAAAAAAGATCGTTTACCATCTCCATCCCATTATTCTTGGAAATGAGGAGTTCTTTTACTGTGATTAGCTCCCTGGGTAAATGACCATCTAGTGGAATGTCTGCCATTTGATGGAGACAACAATTTGTCTTGGAGGAGGGGCTCCTTTATTGACATCTATTGCGTGACTGTATGTCAATAAAGTGACACGTGAGACGGAGTCGCAGCTTTTACACCCCAGAAACGGCTTTTTACGCCGCAAAGCTATTAAACGAGTCATCCCGATGCCACTTTGTGGAGGGTGAATGTGGGAGTGCAGCAGAGTGTAATGGCTTTAATCTGCCTGTTGTTTGTCTCATGGGCATTAAACACCATCCTGATATGAGCCAGACTACAGTGAACACAGGAGGGGGTCCTCATAATATTTAATAGGTCATCAAAAGGAATGAGGGCTAGACTGCTGACATTTGCCAGGATAGTTAGGAGAAACCCCGGGAGTTGTCATATGAGTCATTAGCGGAGCGCGCTTGCATCATCGTTCAAAGAGGCAGGGAAGTCATCGCCCAAGCGACGTGCCAATCTCAAGCAGCCCCATTAGCTGGCATGGGATTTGATTTGTGAATGTGATGTGCCGACAATAGACAATCATCGCTTAATAAAACTCCATTACTGACGTTGTGAGTGAGCTGCCGGCTAGATTGATATGGATGGATCCGATTTTGGTACAAGTCGGTGGCCTCATCTTCCGTCAAAGGCTAAGAACTGCAACTAATCTCAGGCTGCAAGGACACAAAGTCGACTTTGCTTATATAGCTTTTATTTTGTTGAGTTTTGAAAGCGAAAGGTGCGAGCCAGCGGATGTTCGCCGTGATTATGGCGGCGATATGTCTAAGGGAGAATCATTTGGAAATAAAAGAAAGACCTTGCAAATCATGGACTTAAGTCTTAAGACCCAGAATGGTAAGTCTGACTGACTCTGGAGTTGCTTATCCTTCAACTATTGTTTGAAATCGGTTGATTGTATTCAGTATGTCCTCGTGTGTCCCGCAAAAACAACATCGCTGTGAATTGATCTTTAGAACGTGCATAATGCTTTTCAGCCTTGTCGCTATGGTGGAATAGTGTTTAGAAAGCTTTGTATTAATAATGGCTTACACTTGTCATGTGCTTTACCAGCTTCTCAGAGCGCTACACTGAGGTCATTATTCATCCACACTTCACACACTGATGGTACTCCACTCTGGGGCAGACTGACGGAAGCGAGGCTGCCAGCGTACGCCATCGGAACCTCCAACCACCACTCACACCACTTGCATACTAGGCAATGTGGGTGAAGCGCCTTGCCCAAGGACACAAGGAGAGCTTATTTCTGCCATCTTAGGTCTCCCATCCAAGTACTGACCAGGCCCTGCCCTGCTTAGCTTCTGAGATCTGACGGGATCAGGTTTTGACAGGCATGTTTGGCCGTCATTGTGTAAACAAGACTCACTGTGTTCTGTGGCAACTTTGTGTACCCTTTTCAAAAAGCCTTTATTTAAGCCTTTAAAGCCTTTATGCTTCTTGTGCGGTTTTCCCACCGAAGAAGTCATCAGTGAAATGATGACTGCAAAGGACAAACCTGGAGGGCACATGTTCTCTGCATTTTACAGGTGGGTTTTGAAATGTTTATTGCGGTGCTTCCTAAACTGTGGGGCGAGCCCCCCTGGGGGTGGCGTGGTGAATTTTTGGCGAGAGGGGTGAAAACATTTGTGTCCCCTGGCGGGCATGGTAGAAAATAACTGAGAACCACTGGTTCATTGTCTCAGTTTGTTTGTTTTACGTGCAGAAAACAATATGAAACAATTCATACCAGACTGCTTTGTTGTGTAGGTCTTGCAGAAAAGCCCGGGCAGACTTTTTGAGAACATTTCCAAATACAACAAAAAGGTTTGACTGTACACCTCATTTGTATTCATACCAGCGATACAAATCAAGTTTGGAGGAGGCGTCCTGGTGAGGATTTGATTCCCAACTAGAAGAAGATGCGGGACAACATTGGCATTTGGGAGGAGAACTCAACTGTCACATTCAGGACCTCTCAAAGTTTAGACAGCCAACGAAAACAGCACAGCGCCGACGCGCCCCTCGCACATTGATTCCCCTCCCGAGGGCCCCGGCCAATTTCTCTTGTTTTTAGACTCTCTGTCTGCGTTGAACCTGCCCGGCCGTCATCCATCCACCCCGTATGACTGTGACTGATCTGGCCACCAGACGATCAATTTGTATCCTTGCCTTTTCCTCGTCTCCGCCTGCATCCCCCTCTCGCCTCCTCCCCCTCCCCCTCCCGCTCACGTCACTTCATTCCCTTGCGCTTTTCTTGATGCGGAGAATATGATGAAAAAGCGAGAGCGCAGACGACGTCGAGAGTAACAATCCCATCAGCGCTTGACCTTGGAGAACAGCTAATTCCGATGTCCATCTATCCGCACGTTTGACACGTTCAACTTTTCACTTCGGCCCGCACAGATCATTCATGCTAAAAACCTACAATCGTTTTTCCCCCTCCTGTGATCTTTAAAAAGGACGGCCTTTTTCCACCTTTCTTTGTGTTGCGGTGACATGGAATGGAATCAAGTTGACTTAGCAATTTTCACACTCCAAGGTGGGACTGCGCCTGCGTAGCCCCTTTCATAATTGCACGGAAAACATCGACCCGGCATTTTTATGCCTTATTTCTGTTGTTGTGTTTCTGTACACTACGTACCGACGATACAGAATGGAAAACCTCAGAAGCGTTCAAAGGTGGTATCAGAGCAGTATCAGGGGGGATGGCGCCTGTGTAGCACCTTTCACACAGACTATGGCATCCATGTGGCTGTTCTGTGTTATTGGCCCCACCATGCCTTGGGAATGTGAAGTTGACCCGGCATTTTTCCACCCGTGTTGCGTTTCTGTATGAGCAGAACCGACACAGAATGGAGGGAGGAAGTCAACCCGGCAACTTTCTGACTTCAGAGGTGGTATCAAAGCCGTAACATAGGAGGGACGGAACCTGTGTAGCACCTTTCACACAGACTATGATGTCCGGGTTGCTGTTCTATATTAATGGCACCAGCATGTCATGGGGATGAGAAGTGGAACCGGCATCTTTTCGTCTGTGTTGCGTTTCTGTATAAACGATATCGACTCAGAAAGGAGGGAGGAAGTCAACCCAGCAACTTTCTGACTTCAGAGGTGGTATCAGAACCGTGACAGAAGAGGGATGGCACCTGTGTGGCGTCTTACACACTGCCTGTAAAAGCCGTGTCGCTGTTCCGTACAAACAGCACCAACACGCAGCGGGGATGCAAGGCCATTCGTCTGCAGTTTCCCGCTTATTTTCGGTGTCGTGTTCTGCATGAAGACACCACATGCCATCTTTGCCTGTGTGACCCCTTTCACACAACCTGTAGATGCCGGATTGTTCCTGTGTTGCTGTTCTGTTTAATCGGCACTGAGACCGAAAGTTGCTACGCAGTCAACCTGGCAATTTTCCACCTTCAAAGCAGTAACAGAGTCGGGACGATGGCTGTGTTTAGCAGCGTGTCTGCGTGAAAGGGGCTGCTTTCAGTGAGGCTGTACGGAAGCCTTCCTTCTGTTCGAGAGCAGCCCCTTCATCCCTTAAGCTGTAATTGGACGCGAGTGCAGCATGCGCTGATTCCTCTGAGGCACGTAAGGCGATGGCGGCGGCGTTGCTGCGAACCCGCGCTGTAGTTGCGATGAGCAGACGGCAGGGCTGCGTCTGGGAGAAGGCCGTGCAAAAACATTTGTCACCAGACACGAACAATAGCAGGCACGTCGGGCGTGTGCGTGCGCGCGCGCGTGTGTGTGGGGGTGTGCGTTTCCCTTTCAGACAATTTGTAAGGCCGGCTGTTGAAGACAGGCTGAAGACCGCGGAACAGCTGGAGCCCCTCCATGATTGATAAACGCAGCGGCGAGAACTTCATCTCCCCCTGAATGAAGACAAAGACCCCACGACGCTCAGCCGGTGTGTCGTTAAGCGCGGGCGGCGGACCTGCCCCGGTCCTCAGCTGGGGGAGTCGAGGTGCCAAGAGGGAGGTCAGGACCCAAACTAATTACCATTTTATGACAAAACGCTTCTTTTGTGGTTGTTCTATAATTGATTTACCTTTCAGGGCGAGATCATTATGGAGTGGTTTGGGGAGGCTGGGACCACTGGGTGGGGTGGGTTGAATCCGCGCCATTTGTACATGTTCTCAATGACGCAGAGGTGAGAACAAGCACACATGTCCGCAAATATAAATATCAGTCCCGGGAAAATCAATAACCATTAAGTGGAAATATTTCCTGACAGGTTGAGAAGATATCAAAAAGCAGAAGAACTCGCTGACCCGAAGCTCCCAGCGGTTGCGGGCATCCGACATGCAAAAGGCTACGCAAATCAGCGATTAAATACACATTAGGACACGGTATCGATCGGCGCAGATATGACGGATTTCCAACACGCATGTTCATAAGGCTCATTGCCTCGCTGTCGTAAACTTTTGCTTAGTTTGTGACCCATGCAGGACCAGGTCACTGAGTCCGATCAGTACCAGTTCTGTCACAGTCGCCACCGGGTGATCACGGCTGTGGGAAGATATGATGGATCCTGTCCCGGAAATACAAGACACGGCTTTAATTGATTTTTTTAAGTTGCGTTTTGTTGCTTGTTTATTGTCAGATTCTGGTATTGTTGGGTTCTGTTTTAGCCAGAATTTGCCTTTAATTTGACTTGGTTTATTTAACCGTACTACATCTCTTTGAGTCCTTATAGTATGAATTACATTAGTTACACATAACATAATAAAAATCAATTGAATTGGAACAGATTAAATTTTGAATATTATTATTTCTCGTAAATATATAGAATTAATATATTTCTGTTTTGACTGTTATGTAATCTTTTTTAAATGAAAAAAATATTATTTAATGTACTTAATATTATTTTAATATTTCACGTGCTGTCATTTGTTGGAATTTGTATTAAATCATAGTTAATTTAGTTGTGCTGAATCTCCACTAAACATTATGAAGTGTAACGCAGTGAAAATCGTTTGGATTGTATTATTTTATTCTTAAGGTTATGATTTTGTCATTTTTTTACATTATTATGGAATTATAGTATCAATGCTTTACAATGTTTTGGGTTGCAAAAAATATTCAAATGATAAATTACAAGTACTTGATATTACTTCAGTTGTGAGAAATTCTGATTAAATATGAAACTGTATGTAATATATATATTTGATATATTTTTTATTTATTTATATCTATATAAATATATATTTTTTTAAGGTTACATTTAGTATCTGGTTCGGTTGCTTTGGTTTGGTTTCTATTAAAGTTCATTGGCTTTATTTTAACTGTAATTTTAACTGTAAGAATTTTTTGGGGGCCAAATTTAATTTGAAAAAGTAAAATTATGGTAGTTTTTTTTTTTTTTAATTGTTCTTCATTGTCAACCCTAAATATGAATTTTATTTAATCAAATGAATCCAGACTGGCATAATTATTCAATTGGATACAATTTTGGTTTGGTGATACCTCATGTTTGACAAAATTGCTTAGTTCATGTAATTTATTATTATTTATTATGTATTCATGTACATTTTTATTTTAAAAACATGAAACTAAACTGATTTTAAAATATTACAATTATGTTTTGTAAATTGTTTAGAAATGATTGTATTTGTGATCAATTCATATATATACTATATAAATATATATTTTTTTTAATTGAGGTTTATTATTTGGTTTTTGTCAGTGGGATAAAGGAAGAGCTGCTTAAACCCCCAAACTTGGTGAAGGGGTGGCGTGTGGGCGAATGAAAAGAACGATCAAATTTAGCGTGAATCCCAAAAAATGAGCCATTACACGACACATATTCCTTATTTCCCATTTGAAATTTGGAACTAGCAGATCCAAAAAGGATTGTTGGGCTTTGGTGCTCCACTGAGTGGCACTCCAGCTCTATTGGGTTGTGTTTTGTATTTCCGGGTGTTCTTTTCCACACACAACCTTTTTTAATTCAAGCCTTTCCTCTTTTGTGAAGCAAATAATGATTTTCAATCGCTCCCAACTTCCTTTCTTTGAGCGACACGAGCTCGGGCATATCCATCCTTGACGTATTTAATGGCTGGCTTCCGCTGACGACAAATTGAAAAGTTTTTGGTCGCTAAGTAAAATATACGGCTCTGCTTTTTTCCAACCCCCCCAAAAATGGAGTATTGTTCCGTTTTAATTCCAGACTGAACCCCAGACAGCCCTTTTCAAGCGACAAAGTGGATTTGAGGCTCATCCATCGCGTCGAGCTTGTCCACATTTCATCTGCCGAGACGGGCGATGAATGAGTGAATATTGATGCGCACACACACACACACACACACACACAAGACGCACACTAGCTACTTCATTCAGTGGCGGCGGAAAAGAGGAGGCTCCCCTCCGGATCCCATGGGAGTCAGGAAGCTTTCTTCGTGTTCACGATGACCCCGGTGAAGTTCAGCAGGCGATATCAATCTCACTTTGAGACGGCGTGCCTTCGTTTGTTTGTGAGCAGGAGCTGCGCTCACGTGGCTGCGCCTATAAGTACACACGCACAGCAGGAGTCGCAGTTAAGACTAAGACAACACCACGTAGTAGAATTTAGTCGAGCTTTGTTGTTTTTTCTCAGGTTTTTGGTGGGGGTAAAGTGGGTCAGGAAATGGGTTAGAATAAATACGATACGCTTCTTCCTGCCGCTTTTGGGACATGCTGAATTGTGTAACATGCGGCTTTGTCAAGCGTGTGTGTGAATTAGCATTAGCATGACAAACATATTGCACACATGTTTTGTTTTTTGTTTACCACCATTTATGTTACATTTCCACCTGCAACATTCCATTTTGTGGCGTTTCAGGTTACAACGTTTTGGACTCCAATGTTTTGTTTTACCACATTTCGGGTTACGACATTCAGTGTCACGGTGTTTCGTGTTACCACGTTTCATCTTACAACAATTAGTGTTACGGTGTTTCATGATACCACGTTTCGTGTTACGGCATTTCATGTTGTGACGTTTCATGTTACAAGGTTTAGTGTTTCGTGTTACCACGTTTCATCTTACAACAGTTAGCGTTACGGTGTTTCATGATACCCTGTTTCGTGTTATGAGATTTCATGTTGTGTTACAGTGTTTCATGATACCACGTTTCGTGTTATGGGATTTCATGTTGTGTTACAGTGTTTGATTAAAACCACGTTTTGTGTTCTGAGATTTTATGTTGTGACGTTTCATGTTACAAGGTTTAGTGTTTCGTGTTACCACGTTTCATCTTACAACAGTTAGCGTTACGGTGTTTCATGATACCCTGTTTCGTGTTACAGCATTTCATGTTTTGACGTTTCATGTTACAAGGTTTAGTGTTTCGTGTGTATCATGTTACAACGTTTAGGGTTACGCTGTGTTATGTTACCACGTTTCGTGTTATGAGATTTCATGTTGTGTTACAGTGTTTCACGATACCACGTTTTGTGTTATGAGATTTCATGTTGTGACATTTCATGTTACAAGGTTTAGTGTTTCGTGTTACCACGTTTTATCTTACAGCGTTTAGGGTTACGCTGTGTTATGTTACCACGTTTCGTGTTATGAGATTTCATGTTGTGTTACAGTGTTTCATGATACCACATT
>QODF01000065.1:2169159-2179854 GCA_024372805.1 Oostethus manadensis | reverse complement strand
TTCGTGTTATGAGATTTAATGTTGTGTTACAGTGATTCATGATACCACATTCGTGTTATGGGATTTCATGTTGTGTTACAGTGATTCATGATACCACATTCGTGTTATGAGATTTCATGTTGTGTTACAGTGTTTCATGATACCACATTTCGTGTTATGAGATTTTATGTTGTGACCTTTCGTGTTAAGACCTTTTGTGTTACAGTGTTTTGTGTAATGCTCATTCATGTTACAACGTTTAGAGTTACGGTGTTACATGTTACCACCTTTTATTTTTATGGCCTTTTGTGTTATGACTTTTCATGTTGTGAAGTTTCGTGTTACAACGTTCAGTGTTACAATGTTTCATGTCGCCATGTTTCGTGTTATGACCTTTTGAGTTACAGTGGTTTCAAGACATTTTATGTTGTGATGTGTTGTGCTACGATGTTTTGTGTGGCCACGTTCTGTGTTATTATATTTCATGTTTACAACGCTCTCCAATTAACTATTAATAGCGTTCAAAAAACAAAACAAACTATTTTTTGTTGTTGATTTTTGCACATTTTTGGTGTTGCTCCTTGCATGTTGTTTTTATTTTTCGCACTTTTTTATTCAATATCATAATTATCTTTCTTGATGTATTTATGTAATTATTTATTGATTTCATTATATAACTCATGATTTAAAATGAAGTCTGTTATTTTAATGTCTAAATAAAAATAATAATAGTAATATTAAACTAATAATAACAATAATGTCTGTTCAGACGCAGCAAATAAGGTGTGTACTTTTAGTTGGGGTGTGGTATTTACTATAAATAAAAAAATGAATAAAAATGCATAATAACGAAATAAATGTTAACATATTCTATTTACAGTCAACACTCATGTGGAGGAAAGGACAAGCAATCGGGTCGAATAATGAAAGAAGCACAAATGCTGTTAAAACGGGCTTCGTTTTTGCACTCCTCTAACGGCACCAGGGTGAGCAACCGGGCTTTGGTTTGGTTTTAGCAAGCCAATGGGCCATGTAGGCCCACCCCCCACCCCCCGGTGGAGTGTCTGCCCTTACACGTGTTCAGTTGGGCCTACTTTACCCACACTATTGATTGCAGGTGATGTTCTGGAGTCAGTCCAGCTGACCTTGAAGAGGAGTTAGATACATCATTGTCTGTGCACGGGAACCTCCCGAGACCGGGGGGCGGGGGAGCTGCACGTGCTTCCAATCTGTCCACAAGCCCTTTGGACGGATCGGCCTCACACACGCAGGGCCTGCGCTGCGGCGCGTGGCCTATATTCCCCAACTTTTCCTCCCGCTTGGCGCTGATGGGGAATCTTAATGTGCAATCATGGTAAGGTTGGCGCTAATCCGCGCGCCGCATCCTTGTTTCCGCACACACCTCTCAGCGGTTGATGGATATCCAATGAGACGCCGCGTCGCTGCCAGAGGGAGTTAGGCTGCGCCGCTCGTGACACATCGCCGAAGCTGGCGGGAAGTACGCCTTAAATTAATTAACATCGGACCCTCTTGTAGCTGCTCACTCCTGTAAACAAACATTTTAATATGCGGTAATTAATTAAATCTGCCAAGCTTCTCTGCCCCTCCCATAGATCTTCCTTCGCTGTTACTTTCCCGGTCTTGTTAAAGAGTTTATTGTGTGCCAGGTGGGACGAGGGAAGGCCGCAAACGTCGCTGCAAACGGCGGCACCCATGTATTATTTAAGGCGGAGGAGACATGCTGGAGGGATGGACCAATAAATGGCACTTTGCACTTGGTGATGGTGCCTAACACGCGGATTTAACGTGCAGCCAGGAACAGCTCATGTTGACACCCAAAAGGAGTAGGAAGAGGCTGAGCTCATTTCATTCTGCAACTTTTTTTCGCTTTGTTTTGCTCTTTTGTCTCATTTATGGGGTTTTTACAAATATATTTATATGTTATGTTATGTTTTCTGGTATTTTTTAAAATTAAATAAATATGTGAAACAAAAATAGAGTTAAAAATGTAAAATAAAAATATGTACTTTTTGGTACTTTGGTTCGTTTTTACAGTTTTCTGTATTTTTTTTAGAAATAAATTAATGAAATAAAAACATAATCACAGAAAATACTAATAAAAATACACATTAAAATACACATAAAATAAAATAAAAAATTCCAATTAAAGCACTGCTTGACTGGCAACCAGTTCAGCCAATCAGCTGGGATAGATTCCAGCATACCCCCGTAACCCTAATGAGAATAAGCAGTATATGTAAATAAATATATACTTTTACATCTATTAAAATTAAAATTTAAATGTAACTGTAACTAAAATTCATGAAATTTAACATATTTATTATTTGTACTATATTAATTTCAATTAAATTAAAATGAGACCCTGTCTGTCAGCCAAAATCAGCTGGGATGGGCTCCAGCATACCCAGGAAACCCTTGCGGCATCGAAAATGAATAAATGATGAAATGAAATGAAATTACAGGATATAAACTGCGTACCTATCATCAAATAATGACAATTAATAAAAATAATGAAACAAATGATTAATAAGCAAAAAGTGTGGACATTTTTATGCTATTTATATCATTTCCCTTTTAACTCACAACCCATTTTCAAGGAGCATTTTTTATCATGTGTGCTTTGTACGCATATTGAATGTAAACAGTTTGGTGGATTTGATAATAATAAATAAGAAGAAGAATTGATGACTTAAACACGTTACCACCACACCCTGGTGCTTCCCCTTTCTGCTGGCCACACGCTGCTGTGGGATGCCAATGTGGTAATGCTGGTCACTCGAGAGTAAACAGCACGCCTAAGCTGATCCAAAAGTTGTGTTGAGGTCTGGACTGATGACAGGCCACTCCGTTTTTTTTCTGCTACTCCATTCTGGAGGTATTCTCTGCCTCGCGCCACCCTGTGGAGGTGACTGGAATACAATTCCAAACTCTAGAGACATGGGATTGCCCCTAATGGTGGCTGGAGATGCCAGTCCACAGCTTAAAACAACAATAATGCACCAGGTGGAGGAGTGGAATACCGTCCCACAGCAGTGTGTGACCAAGGCGGTGACTAATTGAGTTTTTTTATTTTGGAATATTACATGTTTCCTGTGGTTGCTGCCTGGTTCCTGATAAAACTTCAATCATCCGGCAGAGAGCACCATGCCAAAGTCTTTTCTGACATCCAATTTGCGGCACGTATCCATTAAAAGCTTATCGTTTTTAAACCGACGCACGGTGCGCTTCTTGTTTAAACGGTATTAAAGACAATCCAAAAAAAGGCCTTTTTCCATGATTTAAAAATAATGGGAAAAATAACACGGAAGGCGTTAAATTGAGTTTACGGCAAGTGGAGCATCAGTTCGACTAGATTAAAAAAGGTAGGAATCCGTGTATGCTAATACAATAAAACTGCATTTATGGAGTCAAACCTGCAGGCGGTCGGACTAAAACATTGCCCAACGAGTTCTGATTTATTTGCCCAGATTTCCAATCCAAGATAAAGCGCTCCTAATAAATCCCTCAAATGATCTACGGTGTGCATTTATCAGCCATGCGGGAGTAGGCGGGGCAGAGTGAAAATGTCGCACGAGTTTATGGAAATCCGCACGACGGCGGCAGGAATAAATGTGGACTCAAGGGGCATCGCTGCACAGGTAAGCTGCTTTTGGAGGGTTCATGTAAATCCTAAAAGTCCAAAAGTCAATTACCGGGCCATCTCAAGCGTGCGTTACTCAAAGACTCTGATGTTTTATTGAAGAGAGGCTTTCATTCGACGGGGGCTTCTCAGCCTTCCCTTTCATGCAGCTTGGAGAGCCGGGGAGCAAGGCACCTCCTTCAGATGGCCAGTGTCATGTATCTCACACACACACACTCATGCCCAAAAACATCTCTCAGGTGGTCTGCTTCACTCCACTGGCCACCCTCCCGCACACACACACACACACACACACACCCTTCTTTATGCAGACCACACAGCTTAAACAGGAAATCTGAGGCAACGTCGCTTCCCCTGGCCGACCTCTCAGACGGTTTGAAGGCCCTTTCAGGGGAAGGCGCAGCAGCTTGAGAAAAATAGGGAAAACACCGCTTCCAAGCTGCCGCGTTACTGCAGCTTTTTCCAGGCCAAAGCCAGGGGTGTCCAAACTTTTAAAAACTTTTAAAATATAGTGAAAGGAAGCGCTTTGATATTTTGTGGAAATATTGCATATTATTAATTAGAATTTAGTATTTATTTTGCTCATTTGTCACATTTTTGCTGTTGGTTTTTGGGGGGAACTTTTCCAAATATTTCAACTTTTCTTCTTAAATAATCTTTGCAAATTTGCTTTTTGAAATATTTGTAATACAACTTTTAAAAAATGTTGTACCATAACCTAAAATAACATAAAAAAATTTAAATATTTAATGCTGATGCTTTTTTCTTGTTAAAATACGACTTTTTTGTCTTTATTTTTATATTGCAAAATGAAAGCAGTTTCATGCTTTTTTCTAATTTATTTATTTATTTTATTTTTACTTTCTTCCTTTTTCCCCCAAAATAGTTTTTATTCGGGTTTTATTTGGGATAATGATATTTTTAGAATATGCTCAATAAAAGCCAATAAAAACACACTTGGACACACTTTGGACAGTCCTGGTTTAAGCTTACTCTTCTACTCTACCTGAGAAGGAAAAGGTAAACAAAAATTGTCGAAAACAATGCAAAACTAACGTGTTGCCTGTGCTATGATTTTTCACCACATGGTGGCACTGATGCTGTGACTAAAATTCAATCAAATTTGAAGAAAACGCGAGTTTAATTGCCTCACAAGTGCTCGGAAAAGACTTGACTTTGACTAACTCGAGTTTACTTGACTCAAGGATGCGCATTTGCGTTTCACTGATTCATGGGTGCTCAGCATATAACTCAAATTTCACTGATTCACAGATGCCCGGTGAAGGCTCAAGTTTCATTGACTTATGGGAGCTCAACAAAAACATGGCTTTCACTGGCTCACAGATGTCCATCAAAGATTCCAGTTCTTCACCGACTCACAGGTTCTCGGTGAAAACCTACTTGACAAAAACTCGAGTTTCACAGATTCATCGGTGTTCAACAAAGACTTGGGTTTCACAGACTCATTGGTGCTCAATAAAAATTGGAGTTTTACCAACTTACAGATTCTAGCCTAAGACTCAAGTTTTGCTGACTTTCTGGTGCTCTGCCAAAACTCTGAGGCTGAGACTGAGGGTGCTCAACAAAGATTTAAGTTTCACCAATTCACTGGTACTCGCAAAAACTTAAGTTTCACTGACTCAGAGTACTCCACAAAAACTCGAGTTTCACTTACTCATTGATGTTCAACAAACACTCCATTTTCACCGATTCTGGCCTAAGACTCAAGTTTCACCGACTCTCAGGTACTCTACCAAGACTGGAGTTTCACTGACTCACGGGTACTTAGGATTTGAGTTTCATAAAGGGTAATGGAAAAGGTGGCGAGTTTCACTAACTCACGGATGCTCACCGTGGTTCTTCTTGTGCACGGTGGAGGGTGAACTCCAGTGTACGATTCACGTCCTCCAGTGATTCACAACAACTCAAGTAATAATAATAACAGAATATGTTTGCCCTGCATGTTAGATACGTTATAATTGATTTTTAAATGTGTGAAAATGTCGAGTTCAGTGCGACATTTGGAAACAAAAAAATCCGACGCGGGGGGGGGTTGGGGTTGAACATGCTTTGCTTCTTCCTTTTCTGACATTCTACTGTAAACATGAGACGTCTTTGTGCTAAAAAACCCAAACTATGACTATTATCATAATAATAATAAATAGTACTATTGATTGCTGTACTGTTACAACAAATGTGCAGCTGTACTTTAATGACCTCACATCTCTGAGTTAAGCCTATCGGGCTCATCAGCAAACCAACACCGGTGTGAGGCTAAGGCTGTCTCGCCAAAATAAAACAGCTAGGGTTGGAGGCGATGCCCACCGGGAAGTCGGGCTTATTTTTGTCTCATCTCGGCTCCGATTAGCCAAAGTGTGCTGCTTGTACGCAAATGGAAATGCGATGTGCATGCATGAGCGTCCCCCTCGACAGCCCCCTTCCTCTCCTCTTACCCTCCACTCCCATCTGTCAAGACAATAGATTGGAATCTTTAATCCATGAGCAGCCATTGAGGAGGCGAGAATTACAAATTACAGATGTTTTACGGTGCCCTCTCCTCCCCGCCTGCAGCGGGTCTTAAAAATCACCCGGGTCTTGTCACGTGTTGGCTTGCGTGGCGTTTTGCAAACGAAGGTGTGAAGACAACGACACACTCATCGTGGTACCGAATGACGCCGTCATCATTTGGTAATTAATCCCGTGCAGGCTTTAAATATGAAAAGCTGGCAAGAGTTCACCGAGCGGGAAGCGCGAGCCGCTTCTCCGACACGTTAAAGTATTCCTGGAACTTGTGAAGGCCGAGCTGCTCTGAAGGCGTTGAGGAACAAGACCTGCTGAACACTGCAGGAGAACACGGCTACGCGGAAGACACTGCGCAGAATCGTCCTGGAAGGGCATGGCCGCTACCATCAGCGTGTGTGTCCTTGCTGCGCTTGTCTCCGCAAATCGGGAGGGGAACGTCTCCGTCACAAAATGCAAAAATTCCATTCTAATTTATATCTGGAATTCCAGATATGCACTTGCAATTGGCTTGGCAATTTTGCACACCTCCAACAAATTCCACATTTAAATGTATGTTCCACATAAGGAGATGATTCATAACAAGCAGAACCTACTTCCTGTGGCTCAACAAGAGACAGGACTGCCTCACTGCACATCCCAATGGCAGCAGCTACTTCCTGACTATGGCAATAGTCAGCGGACAAACAAAATGCAACGCATACTCACATAGTCCAAGCAATATTGTTGCAAATTTGGCCCCCAAAATCCCAATTCGAAAAGTCGTAAAACTTTTTGAAGAGGAATGAGCCGACGAGGCTGACAAGTGACGTGGACCTAACCCTAACTCCAGCCCCCTACTCTCCTCACCCCATAAAAACTTAACCCCCCTCTGAGCCAACCCTAATTGTAACCTTAACAGCCTTAAAAATCCTGCTAACCCTTACCCCCTAATTCTACCCCCTGACACCCTAACCTCTACCATCATTCAGTCCAAGTTTGAATCCGGGTCCAAGGGTGGAAAGATTTGAAGACACCGTTTACGCGGCTCCGGAGTTACGGCCTCCCCCTAGCTTCAATGAAAACGCTTGGGTCAGAGCTCCACCCCTTTACCAAGGTGCATGCGCTAAAACCGCAAACACGGAAACGACAATGGCGCCGTACATTGTTGGTTTTGTCCTGCTGAAGCCAGTGAGCCTATTGTCCTTATTGCAGGAAAATCTGCTTGTTCTTCATTTTTGAGAAGAACAACAGATTCTGGTAGACAAAGCACCTGACTTTTTCTGGTTTTATCGTCAAGTGGGACTCGAAGCAACAGTTCCACTAACCACCTAAAAACCCTGATCCTAACACCCTAACCTCTTAAAATCCAAACTGCTAGCCACTAACACTACCGCCCTAACCCTAATCATAAGCCCTTATGACCTTATCCTCTCAGCCTAACTCCCTAACGCTAATCCTAACCGTAAGCACCCCAAAACCCTTACCCCCTAGAATCCCAGCTGCTACCCATAACCCTGTTTTTAAAAAGGTACTATTTAATGTTAAGTCTATAAGAATGCACATCCCCGTGAAGGATTTGCACGTTTCTTTCTGTTTTGAGAAACTCACAGACTGAGGAGTCGTGATTGGATGTTACAGATGAGTTCATAAAGTCATCCAATTTGAAATCAGGTGGTTTTCCAAGGAACGCCGGTACCAGCAAATCATGCGTTGGTTTGTACAGACTAATAATATAATAATAATATCTGTCCCCCGAGGGGGGGGAACATCACGGAAAATAATCGAGAACCTTCTCAGACGACCTACACCCACCTTGGCAACATGCTGAATGCTTCAATCCACCGGGAAAGGTTGCCTTTGCAGTCCATTGCTGCAAGCGACTCCTTGGTACACGGCAAAGACAAAATCGGGCTGCCAGAAGAGAAAGGAGAGTCGGGAAAATTAGCAGCCATTTTTGTTCAAAGACCGGTTAGTTCCGCCCGAAGGTTAAAGGGTGAGCGGCAGGGTTGGGGTCCCTTCACAAAGCTACGCCCGTGTTTACAGTACCCTGGAAAAGGCGCATATCTAGCCCCGGAAGTGGAAGTTCCTCGTCCATTCCCTGGAAGTGCCAGCGCGAGACACCAAAGCTCAAGAGGAGACTGGAAGAAATCGTTGGCAGGTTGCCCAACGTTAGCCTGACTCCCCAACACACCACACACACACTCCTGTGCTGCCCCCGGGCTCGGACATCACAGACACCGATAGACAGTCTAATGGACCACAGCGCCACTAACCTCCCCTCCGCTGCCCTTCCCGCGACGCTAAAATCACTCCTCTGCCTCGCTTTTCACCGCCGACGTTGGCCAAAAGCCGTAAAAAGCCGCGCGAGGCTCAGAGAAGAGCTTAGCTTCCATTACAGGCCGCCCACACAAGACCGTTTAAGCCCCTCCATTCGGGTTCCTCCCTGTCCGCAGGCTCCCGCAGGCTCCCGCAGACCTCGGAGTGCTGGGGTGCCGGGAATTATTGTCGGTGTATTCTCAAAACACGCTCAGATAAAGATTTGTTTGGAAAATATCATCCCACGCATGCTAAATATAGCAACAGAAATATGAATGGCGTTGTGGTGGATTCTGGGTAATTTCAACACTTTTTCTCCAAAAAAACAAAGATGTGTAATGACTTTTGCTCGCGCTTTTTGAACTTCAAAGCATAAACGCCACAAGCGCCACATGAGCTGGTCCAATGCATAATAAAGTTCCCGGGCCATTAAGGTTCTATCCACTTTGGATTTTGAGTAAAAAGGAGGAAATTCCAGGTCTGAAGTTTGCCGCCGCCATCCATTACAGACCCCCAGCCCCGGTCCAGCGGCGGCCTTATTGCCGCTGGTGAACTTCAAGCATTATAAAGAATCCTTTAAGAGAAAATGTTTGTTAAATCGCCGATGGAGAAGCTGTAATCTTTTAATGTCGGATTATACGGCTTTCGCACGCTCCGCCGTTCTTGTGGACACTGTAATATTGCATTTTTACCGGTTACTCGTCTGTTAATGTTCCCGTTACTGGGCTTTATCTTCTTCCTTGGCACTGTTTTGTCTTACCCTCCACCGCCCCCCCTTCACACACACACAAAGTTTCCTCTCCGCATCTTTGGGGCAGCGGACCCGTTTGAGCATCCGGGCTGCACTTGATTTTTTATTTTTGAATGCGTTTAAATACAATACGACATTATTTACTTGGTTGGTGTTGGTCCCTAAGTGTATATATTTCATGTCATTTGTAGTATTGTTTTATTTATGCTGCCATAAATTGCTACTATATTTGCACTATTTTGACTTTTGCTGTGCATAAATAAAGTGGAATGGAATTGAGTTATTTTGTTGTCATGTAATTCAGGTATTTTTGCCAGAGGGAAACTATTAAATATTGTCATGGCATAATGTTAATTAATGAACAATAGAACCAGCATGAACGTTTGGAATCTAACAGCAAAAATCTCATTTGACATGAAATGCAGTCCCTCCGTGTTGTTTGATTTTTTGTCTTTTTTTTTTTTGTCCAAACTTCCAAAAAATCCCCAGGTCACTGGAGCAGACTTGCTCGCCCCCCGTTTTTGTGGGGGCCCAAACCGTTTAGTTGTGGATGATCGCGCCGAAAAAAGACGCTCCGCGCAGACAACCGGCGAGGGGGAGCACGACGCCCATGCATGCCGGGGAGGGAGCGCGGGAGGCCGGCCAGATGTAGTGGGCTGCATCGGGGAGACGCACCGTTAGCCAGGGAGGGGACCGCGTGCCGCACTACGACCAGGTAAGAAAACGGCGCCTCTCCGTCACGCAAGCTGCACGCCCGACCACGCAGCGTTTATTCATATTCATATTCATATCATATTTGGTGTGCATGTTTTGCACTGGCTGCAGTAAAAGTGCAACATGCGTGCAGCTTTCTTCTTCTAACCCAACATTCGATCCAACAACCCGGGAATGTGGTTTTATTGGGACTTCCTCGGACTGAAAGCGCAGATCACGCTCCGGATTTGGCCTCCTCCGTTCGGGCGTCGCTGGAAAGATCCATGCCGGTAATGGTGTCATTCATTAGGGCGACATTAAAAGCTAGTCGAAAATCAATCTGCAGGGTGTGGAGGATGTGGACTCCAGTTGGAGTCCATCTGCTCCCGTTACCAAGCACGTGGCTGAGCGCAGAGAAGCCAACTGGACCGACACCGGCGTCTCTCTGGGACTGCGCGGTGCCCTTAAAAGAAGAAGCGGGCGTTCCCATTTGTTCTGCGGCAAAGGTGCAACGGCGCTTCCGTGCACCTTGGTTCAACGGCCGGCCAAGTTCGGCGCGCAGAAAAGGCGTTTTTGCGCGCCCAAAAGTCCAAACGTCCAATAAGAAAGCCCCGCCTCTCGGCGCAAACCGCACGGAAGTGGTTTGATTTTGAATCAGCCCCCGAAATCCATTCCAAATCTCCGTCCCCGTCCGACCGGGCCGCGCCTGAAATGCTGTGGCCCGCACCCGTCCCGTCGCCGTCCAGCCCGAAAACGTCCGCGGACTGTCTCGTTTTCTGACCCATGGAAAAAA
>QODF01000065.1:2025432-2168732 GCA_024372805.1 Oostethus manadensis | reverse complement strand
AACCTTTCCGTACTATATTTGATCAGTAGTATTACTGTGTTTTGCTGTACTTTCATTAATAACAACAGTTTTTTATGACTACTGTTATTGCTCCATTTTTTGGCGTATACTGCATGTACACACAAATATACATGTACTGATGTATATATGTGTGTACATGCAGTGTATGCACATATACAAGTATACGTGTGTGTACATGCGTGTGTATATGCAGTGTACGCGTATATAGTGTAGTATAAAAATAAGTCATTGCTGCATATTGCAGAGGAATTGTGCACAAAAAGTGTAACAATATTACATTTAATGTATTCATGTTGTTATATTATGTGTATACGCAGTAGATGGTCATATGAGAATATACTGTATACTACTACTGCACAATGCTACTATTATATATATACATGTGTTGTATTAATACCTGAATATGAAACTTTACTGTTAAGTGCAAAAGTAGTGTATACACACACACATATGTATGTATAATTTGCACCGTGTATTACAGTACATATACTGTGTACATGTACACTTTGACAGGGGAAAAGTATCGATATTAGTAGTACTAGTAGTATTACACATTTAGATGTGCAAACATGATATTTGTATGTATTCATATGCACCCTGCATATGAATACATACAAACACATACAGCATATGGATGTGATAGAACGCACAGCATGGTGCTTCTAAGATGATGGAGTGAGTCCCGAACTCTGACCCGGCCGAACCGGCAGCCGGCAGTAGCTGCTGTGTGAGCGCCATCTAACGAGCGCGGGCGGGGATGCTGCGGTGCCGGTGCCGGTGCCGGTGCCGGTGCCGGTGCCGGCGGAGTTCTGCAAGAAAAACCCAGGACGTTGGGCTCGCGTGCAACTTGCTGTCTTTCTAACGGGGCGCGCTTGGCGGGGAACAAATCTCTCCCCGACGGTCGGATGCTCCGCGTTTGGGCTTTTCCGGTGTCGTCCGAATCGCAAAGTGCTGGAACCCATTGCCTTTGTCTGACAAGCCTCCGTCTCTGCGTGCGTGGGACGGAGTGACAGGAGGGAGGGAGGGGGCTGGGACTTTTAGAAGGAGACGCAAGAAGAGGTGCCTCATTCTCAGTCCAAAGCTCGGCTCGGGCAGGCGCGGCCCGTCCTGGATGCGAGAGAGAGAGAGAGAGAGAGAGAGAGAGAGAAGGGGACCCGGTTCTTGTCATCCCCACCCCCTTTTTTTGTTGTTGTTTTTTTGGTCAGCCTCACCGGGGGCACACGGCCGCCCTCCACGCCGACCACAGTGAGGACTTCTCGGCTGGCACAGCGACCGGACCGGGCGGGGAAGTCCCAGCATCCTCGACGAGATCATGCTCTGCACCTGACGGAACCTTCCCGCTTCTCTTTGGCAACACCGAAACAAACTCAGCGAACCCTTAGAGCTGCACAAGTTGCTCCGCGCGGTCCTCCCCCACCCCAGGCGGACTCTACGCACCCGGACCCGAATTTTTCCTTCCTTAGCGCGGCTGCACCCCCGAGGCGAGACGGCGACCTCAGTCGATTACCTTTCTTTGCTCTGCTATCCCATGGATATTCACTGCAAGGCGGACCCCTTCTCGGCCATGCACCGTGAGTGTCCTGTCTTGCACCCCGGATGCCCGAACCCGCAGATGTTCCTAAACCAGCCCGTGCTTCTGTTGGTGTGTGCGTAGGAGCTCCGGCTTATTTCAAAGTCAGCAATACAATTCCTATGTGGGATTCTGGCAGGAAAAGCCTCTTTTGCTGCATTTAGGCAAGGAGCTCCGACTTAGTTCCACGTTTGGGACAATTCCTAAGATTATTCCGGAGCTGGTGGGAAAACGACACGCTTTTTGGTGCGTTTAGCGTAGGAAATCCGAGTGTTTTCAATTGTTTAACAGCAGAAACGGTCTTACCCTGAAACCTACAAGGAAAAACATGTTTTTTTTATGCGTTTATTGTATAAACCCCTAATTATTTCAATGTTTAAACACAAATATGGCAGCAAAAATATTCTTATATTCAAACCTACAAGGAAAAACATGTTTTTATGTGTTTAGTGTATGAACTCCTAATTATTTCAATGTTTAAACACAAATATGGCAGCAAAATATTCTTATATTGAAACCTACAAGGAAAAACATGTTTTTTTTATGCGTTTAGTGTATGAAGCCCTAATTATTTCAATGTTTAAACACAAATATGGCAGCAAAAATATTCTTATATTGAAACCTACAAGGAAAAACATGTTTTTATGCGTTTAGTGTATGAACTCCTAATTATTTCAATGTTTAAACACAAATATGGCAGCAAAATATTCTTATATTGAAACCTACAAGGAAAAACATGTTTTTTTTATGCGTTTAGTGTATAAACCCTGTAATTATTTCAATGTTTAAACACAAATATGGCAGCAAAAATATTCTTATATTGAAACCTACAAGGAAAAACATGTTTTTATGTGTTTAGTGTATGAACTCCTAATTATTTCAATGTTTAAACACAAATATGGCAGCAAAATATTCTTATATTGAAACCTACAAGGAAAAACATGTTTTTTTTATGCGTTTAGTGTATAAACCCTGTAATTATTTCAATGTTTAAACACAAATATGGCAGCAAAAATATTCTTATATTGAAACCTACAAGGAAAAACATGTTTTTATGCGTTTAGTGTATGAACTCCTAATTATTTCAATGTTTAAACACAAATATGGCAGCAAAATATTCTTATATTGAAACCTACAAGGAAAAACATGTTTTTTTTATGCGTTTAGTGTATGAAGCCCTAATTATTTCAATGTTTAAACACAAATATGGCAGCAAAAATATTCTTATATTGAAACCTACAAGGAAAAACATGTTTTTATGCGTTTAGTGTATGAACCCCTAATTATTTCAATGTTTAAACACAAATATGGCAGCAAAATTATTCTTATATTGAAACCTACAAGGAAAAACATGTTTTTTTTATGCGTTTAGTGTATGAAGCCCTAATTATTTCAATGTTTAAACACAAATATGGCAGCAAAAATATTCTTATATTGAAACCTACAAGGAAAAACATGTTTTTATGAGTTTAGTGTATGAAGCCCTAATTATTTCAATGTTTAAACACAAATATGGCAGCAAAAATATTCTTATATTGAAACCTACAAGGAAAAACATGTTTTTATGAGTTTAGTGTATAAACCCCTAATTATTTCAATGTTTAAACACAAATATGGCAGCAAAATGGTCTTACCCTGAAACCTACAAGAAAAAACATGTTTTTTTATGTTTTTTATGCGTTTAGTGTATAAACCCTTTAATTATTTAAATGTTTAAACACAAATATGGCAGCAAAAATATTCTTACATTGAAACGTGGAAGGAAAAACATGTTTTTTTTATGCGTTTAGTGTAGAAGTCCAAGTTATGTCAATGCTCGGATCCTTATATTAAAAGGAGAATAATTAAAAGGACAACAATTATTATAAATGCACACGTTTTTCTTCCTAAGCGAAATGATGGAGAATTTACAGGAGGGAAAACATGCTCCCGTGAGGTTTTGGTGCAGGAATTCCCAGTTCTTGAAGTGTGTCTTATTTCTAAGATCATTCTCGGAGGACAAAACGCCTTTTTTGTGCGTTTAGGGAAGGAACGCGCCGCGTTTTAGTCCGAAAATCGTCCCTTGTGTTGTTGTGCAGTATTCCTTTTTTAAAAATAAACCCACACGCTCCACCAAATCCCGCAGAAGGCTGCAGAAAATTGAAATATGATCTTTTTTTGTTTTACTGTACTTACTAAATCCCCCCCCCGTTTGAATACAAAGCGTTTTTACGACCTGCCAACTGCCTGTGTGCAAATGTGCACGCCGACAGATCTACGTGGTGCATTTCTACGCGCGTGCATTATTCAGCGGCGCGTGCAACACGAGTTATCAAAGGTCATCTGAATTATTTAGCATAACTGCGCGGCCAATGAAACGGCTTGAAACGCAATATGAGCGGCATGTGTGTCCTGGTAAATAGGAGCTCTGCAACAGCAGGCCCGGGACGGGCTTTGTTAGCGCCATTGTGTGCACTGCGCCACGAGAAGGCGATTTGGCGTGTGCACGTTTTGCTGTCGCATTTTCATAAGGCTTGTGCACTCCTCTGCAGGTATGTAATGTTAGCCCCCCCGTTGTGCTGTTGTATCCCACGCAGGGCACGGCGGCGTCAACCAGCTCGGCGGGGTGTTCGTGAACGGCAGACCCCTCCCGGACGTGGTGCGGCAACGCATCGTGGAGCTGGCCCACCAAGGGGTCCGGCCCTGTGACATCTCCAGGCAGCTGCGGGTCAGCCACGGCTGCGTCAGCAAAATCCTGGGCAGGTAAAGGAACCCCCAGGCCGCAGATGCACGCACCCCGCAGCGTTTCCTTTTTAGGATGACTTGGTTTTGTTTGGGTTTGCTTGCACACTGCGTAGTTTGCCCCCCCCCCACATCCATCACTCAAAGCCTCGCAGAAAAGAATCAATTATGAGCGCACGAGACGAACGATTCCCCCCCAAAGTCCCCATTTTATTGTGATGATTTGTCACAATATGCTGAAAATACTAATAATGCTGCTTTGAGTACAGCAACACTTCAGAGCATGCAGTGCTGTGAGATAATATTTTGAAATATATTTTTTCCCAGCTATCAGAAGCCATTCCAGAGGTACTTCAATGCACACACACTCAATGTTTGTCAGTTTTGTTGGTAGGAGTCAAAGGTGGCATGACGTGCATGCTGCTTCACACATAAATGAGGTGCTTTTTTTGGAAACACAGCCTTTTGTTCACTTCCACTCGCCTAAACGCAAACGCACAACCCGCAGAAGGAAACCTTTGTCGGCCCCCCTGACGCCTCCGACGTCCGGCTGTGTGCAGGTACTACGAAACGGGCAGCATTAAACCGGGGGTCATCGGTGGCTCCAAACCAAAGGTCGCAACCCCCAAAGTGGTGGATAAGATCGCCGAGTACAAGCGCCAGAACCCGACCATGTTCGCCTGGGAGATCCGGGACCGGCTGCTGGCGGAGGGTGTGTGCGACAACGACACGGTGCCCAGCGTGTCGTCCATCAACAGGTGCGTGCACCGTGCGTGCAAACGTGCACTCCACGCATAGCAGGCGTTTGTGGCGGGAAGCCGGGTGGTCTCCGCAGGGGCAATTCAATCCCCTCCCCGGAAGACAGACCGAAAAAACCCCACATCTGTCTCGATAAAAAGCGATCAATACCCGGTAAGCAGGTTTGCAGGCGGTGGGAAATAGCCGGCAAAACGCTTCCATAAGCGGCCCACGTGGAGTCTGTCTCTCTATTGTCCGGCAATTTCATGTTTTTTTTATATAACAGCGATTTTGAAATGGTAATTCTTGAATAATTCCGTATTTGTTTAAATGGAGATCCAAGCTGCAAACACATTGATTTAAATGTCCACCTTCAACCGTGCAGCAGAACCGCACAAATTCCCATCTCCATCAATTTCAGTCATTGTGCTTGACCCCCCCCCCCCACCATAAAAATACTTTTGGCCCAGCCCATAGACGTAAACTGTAAAAAGTGGTAACTTTTGGCCCAGCCTGTATAATGACAATGGCGGTAAATAGAGCCTACTTGCTATTTTTAGCTCTCACCCACCCCCTCATACCTGACATGGGACAAGGTGTCTGCCCCCAGCCCGGCGGGAAAATAAAAAGTAGCGCCCTTGAGTGGGGAACTTTGGTTAGGAGTCGCTGTTCCGGGGAGCCGCTCATCAGCATTACATTTTAATGACCTTCGCAGTCCCGTAACAGCTACAAAAAAAGCTGGAGGTCAAGAAGAAGAAATGGGTGGAAATGTGGACTGTGTGTGTGTGTGTGTGTGTGTGTGTGTGTGTGTGTGTGTGGCTAAAGTAAGCCTGACTGTTAATAATTGACATTTTCTAACTTGGTCTCAAAACCTGCCAGGAATCTTCCATTCTTTTCCCAGCATGCACCTGTAAAGAGGTTTGCGATGAGGGGAAGTGTGGTGAGGGTCTTTGTGTGTGTGTGTGTGTGTGTTTGTGGGCGGTGGTGGGGGGAGTTGACCTCTGCTCCCCGCCCTAAAGAGGACGTCCCGGCTTCAAACACCCCGCGGCTGAATTATTCAAAAATGACAGGGGGTATCGATGCGCATTTTAATATTTCTTCTGGGAGTTGAATTCCCAACGCAAAAGTCGTTTGTTTGCCGAGTCGGAATTGCTTATCCGATAGCGACAACGCGGAAACAAAAAGTCCTTGGATTTACGAGCCCCCCCCCACGCCCTAACTCCCCCCGGAGGCAGGAGGGTCAGATAACTGTTGTGGTGAGATGTTAGAAATTCAAATCAAATATTGATGTGTGTTTTCCGCGGGGCCTTTTGTGGGCCTGCCCGGAGCGAGGAGGGGAAGGACGGGAAGGGAAGGACTCTTGTCGTGAAGTTAACCCCCTCAATGCCAGACCCCTCGCCTCATCCTGCACCCTGTCAATCTTTTTAGTCACACCTGCCGGGACCTTCCTCGGCGCGGGACTCCCATCTGACACCGACTCTTATTCAATAATCTCGTGTTCGGCTGTCAATCACAAGATTACCGCGGTCACGGTGCGCTGTAATGCCATCACATCTTCTGCAAATCCCGCCATATTGTGTGTGTTGCTTAAAGAATTACAGCAATTACGGGTGGGGGGTTGCGGGGGCCCCCCAGCTGATGTTTTTCATCACGCCAACAAATATTTGCTTCGACAATCCCTGCTTCTGTTTCATAAGAAATTACTTGGGGAGTCGCAAGATGAAGATTTCTCCTGGGTACTATGCCTGGGGCGATCCAAGAGGGGGTTCACTCTGTGCTTTCCTTTCGGGCGTTTTGTTCCGTAGAACAACGGCATGAACGGGAGTGAGCCCTTTCTGTCAGTCATACAGTTTCTTTGCCTCGGTGGGTGGAGGCGGGGCCGCTAGCATACGCACACAGAGTGCAGACAAGTGCAAGGCGGTACAAATAAAAGCAGTAGACTGTTTTGAGTGTGGTTCTGCTTCGTCAAGTCAAGTCATGTGCGGTCATGTAAAGTCATGTCGCTAGTCATCCGAACACGTCTGCTCTCAAAGTCCGATACAATCCAAAGTTTGGGGACACCTTGTCATTTCAAAGCATGGGAGAGCGTCCCTTTTGAATGACATGATGAAAGTTGGAGCCCCCTGGCTTGGGGTGTCCCACGCTGGTCAATTGTTATTGGTTAAAAAGCCAGAAGGTGGGCGGGTTGTGGACAGCTACTTAAAAAGGACACATGGGGGAGGGTTGTTTCAATGATTTCGTTTGTTTTCTTGTCACACACTCCGGCTTAAAATGTACTTAAAAATATTAAATCAATTATAAATGTAACATACCATTTTTCAAAAATGGAACGCCCACATTTTGATATCTTTCAATGCTGATTTTGTGATGTTTTTTTGGTGTAATTTTGATATTTCCTGTCAAAAGGCGTTGAATATTTTTATGCTTCCTCATTAGCTTAATAGCGTGCCCTACAAACCGGCTTATTGTATTAACGTTTAGAAGGATAACATCGGCTATTTACGTTGCGTGTGTGTGTGTGTGTGTGTGTGTGTGTGTGTGTAAAACGCGTCCTGACGATGGGGAAAATCCCTGCTTGGCACCGGGTCCATTAAAGTTGGTTCTCTATCATGAATTATTGTTAAAAATATTCTATTACCTTACAAAACTCCCAGTATGCTTCCATTTGACTCCCTTCATATGCTGTGGATGTTATAATAAAGATATTTATTATGGGCTGACAGGCAAAGAGAGAAGCTGGTGTGTGTGTGTGTGTGTGTCCAGAACAGAAAGTTAGGTGAAACCCAACCTATAGTCAAATTTGATAATAATATTATAATATAATAATAGTAATTTTTTAATTACGTTGTATCTCTGATTATTCTCAAAAAGCTCTTCCAGTCTGTTGAAAATATTTTTCCTTGACAATTCCTGTGTAAATCCCTTTTCACATGCAAATTTTTCCGGGTTAGGCGGTTGGAGGAAACTTGCGTCCGTTCAACTCGTCAATGATTAATCCTATATGCAATTAATCGCCAAATATTTTGGAATGTTGCGGACCAAACCACTGACCGTTTGCGTTTGGGCATATTGATTTGGGCCTAAACGGGATGAATGAAAACAAGCTTCAGATTAACAGACTATGGAAGTGTTAGTTGCAGCCCCAGCTGTTGTTCCCAGTAGGATGAATTCATAAGTAGGAAGTAAATTGGGGTTTTCGACGCTGAAAAAGCAAGGAGCCCAAACACGTACCATCAGTATCCCCTCACCAGACAGGCGACAGAGAAACAAGCCAAAAAAACCCAAAACAGCCCGGCGAGAAGATATGAGAGAAAAGGATGAGGGTGGGAGTGGAGGTCTTGATGGTGGGGAGAGGAACCGGAGGAAGAGAGGGAGTTTGGAGGGGGAGGGAGATTATTAGAGTTGGCCAGGTAGAGTCAGTGAAGCCCATCATTGAGGTGAATTGATGTGATTTCATGCTTTGTTTGCAAGATCATTCAGAGCAAAGTGCAATGAAGACTTTCCCGCCACATCACATCTTATGCTGGGATTGCTGGGGGTGGGGGTGGGACTTTATCATATTTCTAACCTCCGATGATTGAAAGCACAATCTGAAGGGGGGGGGGCAGCTCCCATTCGAGGTTCACTCTACCCAAACCCAGAGATAGCAGATTTCGGGCGCGTGGCGGCGGCGTGCTTGCACATGCACAGGGCCTAAGTGGACATGATGAGCTGTGTTTAAAGGGTCCCGGGGCGGCAGCCGGGCCTGCGGTGTAATCATTGATCTTTCATATGCACCAGGATTATCCGCACCAAAGTCCAGCAGCAGTTCCACCCGTCCCCCGACGGATCCGTCACGCCGCTCTCCACGCCGGGACACACCATCGGTGAGTTCTTCGGGAGGAAACTGCAAGAGGGAACACAAAAAAGCCCTAGTTGATAACCCAGTTTTGCCCAGCAGTACCCAGCACGGCATCCCCGCCCGTGACCAGCGCCTCCAATGACCCCGTCGGTTCCTACTCCATCAACGGCATCCTGGGTATTCCTCGCTCCAACGGCGAGAAGAGGAAACGAGACGATGGTGAGAAAAGATGGCAACTCGCCAGTATTTTCGTAGTCGATTAATCTGAACCTTGTTATTTGGATTAATCGACTAAAGGGTTATGACAGGGGTGTCCAAACTTTTTGCAGTGAGGGCCAAAGAGAGAACGATGAAAGGATGCAACTTTGCCATTTGGATGTTTTGTAAAGAAACATGTATGATAAAAAGGTTTCTATCTTTCAAGAAAAAAACGACTTCACTCTTTGCGCCTTTCCCCCCAATTTTTCCATTTCAGTTTTACAAATATTTCAACTTTCTTTTGAAATAATCTTTGCACATTTTTTACGTAATATTGCGACTTTATTCCTATAATATTTAGACTTTATTCTCATGAAAATACAACCCAATTTTCCAAACATTACAACTTTATCGTTTTTGTTTCTCATAATATTGCAACTTGAAAAAAATAATACCGATTTTTGTTTTTTTTTTTTCAACGGTATGATACACAAATGAGATTAGTTAAGTTTATTCAGGTAAAATTGCAACATTTAGTTCTCGTTAGAGCACAACTATTACTATTTTGTCATTCTTATTAAATTAGTATTACTAAACTATTTCAACTTTCTTCTTGTAAATTTCCCTGTCATAAATTCTGACTTTATTCCCACAATATTTTGACTTTATTCTCGACTTTTTTCATAACTTTTTTGTCATAATATCATAACCTCTACTATGATGTCTTTATTTCTTTAATATTTCAACTTCTGCTACTAATATGTAATTCATTTTCGTCATAATATTATGCGTTTATTAACTTTTTCTCATTAGAATACAACTTTTTCTCTTAATATTATGAGTTTATTAATTTTTTTCTCATTAGAATACAACTTTTTCTCTTAATATTTGAACTTTACTCTCATACACTTACAAAAACATTTTCTGTTGTCAATTTGATTGTCATATTATTATGAATTTATTGCCGTAATATTTTATTTTTCCAAAAATTACACCTTTTTTGTCATGATATTATCACTTTAAATTTTTTTTTTCTTTCCTGAATAGTTCAACTTTATGCTACTAAAATGACAACATTATTCTCATTAAATTCAAATTTTTTTCCTAACACATTTTTGTAATTTTTCTATTTTTGCTGTTTTTTTATGTTTGAAATAGCATAAAAATTGCGGCCGCACGGTGGCTGACTGGGTAGCACGTTGGCCTCACAATCAGGAGATCAGGGTTCAAATCTCCGTTGGGCATCTCTGTGTGGAGTTTGCATGTTCTCCTCGTGTGTGTGTGGGTTTTCTCCGGGTACTCCGCTTTCCTCCCACATTCCAATAACATGCATGTTAGCTTCATTGGCCGCTCTAAATTGTCCATAGGTATGAATGTGAATGTTTGTCTATATGTGCCCTGTGATTGACTGGCGACCAGTCCAGGGTGTACCCCGGCTCTCGCCCAAAAGTCTGCTGGGATAGGCTCCAGCATCCCCGTGACCCTAATGAGGATAAGTGGTATAGAAAATGGATGGATGAATGAAAAATTGCTGCAGGCCTCATTTTGGACTCCCCTTGGTTACACTAGGCCCAAATGGAACAAATGGACATGAACCAAACACATACAGGATATTTCTATTCTTCAATAAAACACAATTAATCAAATACCAAAATAGTTGTCCATTAATTGATTAATCAGCTATTAATTATTGCCGCAACAATTAGAGCCGTTTTCTTTACGCCTGTTGAATTGAAAAACAGCCAAATCATCATAGTATTTTTTATACACAGTCGGTGGAGATGGAAACTACGCATCCTGGCTGCCAAACAAACGGGCCGCAGACACACATTCAAAGATTAAGCGGAATCCAGTACAAGCCAGATTTTTCTCATTCCAAAGCCGGAGGAAGAGAGCAGGAGCTTGAACGAGAGCAAGAGAGAGAGAGTGGACACACACTGCCTGAGGCCTAATAGATTATTGGACGTGCAAACAATTGGCTTTTTTAATGCCTGTGAATTAACATGTCCCCAGTGGAGACCCGAACAGGTGTAGGAACAGACCGGTCGTGCCTGTGTGTGTGTGTGTGTGTGTGTGTGTACATACTGGATGATGGGATGATATGGTTGTCCATTTTCTTCTTAAAAGCATTTTCATCCCCCCTTTATGTTTCTGTCTCTTCAGTTCTCTGGAGCGGCAACCACCTGGATGGGAGGAAAATAGGACATTGTAAGTTGAAGCTGCCTGTCCTTTGCTAAAGCGTTTGTGTGCTGTTGCTGGTTGGTGTCTCATACAAGTCAGCCGCAGGGAACGGAAAGAGTGCGTTTTACGTTTGACGTCATCTAGAGCGGCTAATCAAGCACATGACGGCAAAGGACGTACGATGTAGTGCTCGCTGCAAGCGGAACTGTACACATTGGCAGTGATGTACCTTCTCATTTGTGCACTGGAATGCCGGAAAATAGTAGGATTTGGCTAATTGCACAGGCTGGTGTCTCATTTCTTGTGATGCCAGTACAGCCGAATCTCGGTTGCTTTACCACCTCAGCCATGCTGCCCCAATCCTGGCAAGATGCAACTCAATGGTGTGTTGCACCTTCTTAATCAAAACGCTGCCACTCACAACTTTATTAGGCCCCTTGGAGACCAAAAACAATCTATAATAATTTAACAATAATTAAAAAGCCCAAAAATATTAGGGGGGCACACAGAAGGGTCTGACTTCATAAATCTTTATCAACACCCTGGTTTCCATCCGTGGAATGATGCAGGGCAAATGGATTAGTTTGTTATGTGCAATATTGTACAAGGCTCAATGATACTTCAACACAGGAGGATTGAACCAGCAACCCTACGGGTTAAGAGACGACCACTTTACCACATGAGGCATGCCCTCCCAATCATGGCAAGATGGAATTCAATCGTGTTTTTCACCTTCTTAATCAAAGCGCTGGCCCCCGCAGCTTTATTTGGCCCCAATATGGCCAATAATAATTCATAATCATTTAATAAGAATTTTAGAAATATTTAGAAATGGGTGCTTTCTCTGGGCGCTTGATTCCAGAGAATGATAGAGGGCATATTGACTAGTTTGTTATGTACAAAATTGTACAAAAATCAAGGATACTTTGACACAGTCACAGGAGGTCCGAGGATCGAACCAACAACCCATGGGCTCTGAACTACGCCACATAAGTCCCGCCAAAATTGAATGAGGTCGCTTACTTAGCATTCATTTTTGCAGAGTGGCACACAACGGGCCACTTTTCATCAATATTGTGCAAGAACCAAGACAGTGTAGAAAAATGTTCGACAAGAAACAAACGGTGCAAAAACGAAAAGGCATACGAAAAGGGTTAAAAAGTAGCATCCTCTAGACATAAGGCAAGGTTGAGGTCATGACTATTGCTAATCCAAAGTAGCACTGTTGGATTTGCACCTGCATACAAACACACCTTTACCTTCACGCGCTGAAACGTGTGTGTTTGTGCACGGCGGACAATTCGGTCCCGCTCACACACCAAACACGATGACATTTAAAGGAATTTGCAATTCTGCAGAGAGAAAGCTATTAATTCACAAATTAACACCCCTCCCACCTTCGCTCGCTCTATTTTGGATGTGCGAGCGATCGAAAAGACAAAAGAAATAGCCTCAAGGGGAGTAAAAAACTATCTGTGGAGAGATTGGTTTGCATGTCTGCAAGCAGCGCCGCCAATTACGACAGCACTGGGAAGAAGGTGTCTTTTAGCCCCCGCCGCCGCTAGCATCGCCCCCCCCGCTCCAAATCTACCCATAGCCAGATTTATTTGTGTATCTCATTACAGGAAATGGAATGTTGCTCCTGCCAAATGCATTCAAAGCGAAGTAGGGAAATTAGCCCCGTTGTACGGCGCGCTCTCACTCAGTCATTGAAACCCGCGCCGCGGTGGACGCCAAGAGGATTAGGTGACAACTGCTGTGCGATTGTCACATGTTCCTGCCGTGGTGCCGTTCCAGGTGCTCGGTTAACGAACAGAAAGGGAAGAAAAAGTTCAGGGATAATTAAAATGCGATTGCTCCGCAAGACACCTTTAGAGAGCGTAGCCGGCAACTTTGGTTACAGAATGGAGTTCAAAAACACAACGTTCACTGCATTTGCTCCAGCGCCGCCACTCAAATGTAGTAGTAACTATACAGGCCATAGAGTCTCCACGGGCCAACCCAAAGGTTGCTGGTTCAATCCTAGAGCCACAGTCTTCCTGTGACTGTCAAAAGTATCCTTGTATCCAAAAGTATCCAATATTGCACGTAACAAACAAGTTCTGTATTGTGCCACAAAATCATGTGGGGCGGCATAGCTCTTAAGATAAAGCGTTGGTCTCCTCAACTCAAAGATTGCTGGTTCAATCCTAGAGCCCAGTCCTCCTGTGACTGTCAAAAGTATCCTTGTATCCAAAAGTATCCAATATTGCACGTAACAAACAAGTTCTGTATTGTGCCACAAAATCATGTGGGGCGGCATAGCTCTTAAGATAAAGCGTTGGTCTCCTCAACTCAAAGATTGCTGGTTCAATCCTAGGGCTCAGTCCTCCTGTGACTGTCATAGTATCCTTGGTTTTCCATACAATATTGCACGTAAAAAACTAGTCTGTTCTCTCTCTTCTGTATCGTGCAAAGATTGGGTTGACATTGTTCAGGTGGTAGAGCAGTCATCTTCCCAACTCAAAGTTTGCTAGTTCAAGCGCTGAGCTGCAGTCCTCATGTGACTAACAAAAGTATCCTTGTTTTTTCCACAACAGTGCACGTAAGAAACTAGTCTGTTCCCGCTGTTCTGTATCTTGCCACGAAATCAAGTGCAGAGTTTGGGGCGACATGGCTCAAGTGATAAAACATTCGTCTTTCTAGCTCAAAGGTTGCTGGTTTGATCCTAGAGCCGCAGACCCGTATCGTGCAAAGATTGGGTCGACATTTCTCAGGTGGTAGAGCGGTGGTCTTCCCAACTTAAAGGTTGCTGGTTCGAGCCTAGATGTGCAGTCTTCCTGTGACTAACAAAAGTATCCTTGTTTTTCTACAACAGTGCACGTAACAAACTAGTCTGTTCCCGCTGTTCTGTATCATGCCACGAAATCAAGTGCAGAGTTTGGGGCAACATGGCTCAAGTTGTAAAGCGTTCGTCTTCAATTGTCCCAATGGTTGCTGGTTCGATTCTCAATCCTCCATGGTATCCATGGTTTTGCTAGTCTGTTTGCCCTTTTTGTATTGTTCCGCAAAATCAAAAGCTGAGATTGGGGCGGCATGGCTATGGTGGCAGAGCAGTGGTTTTCCCAGCCCAACGGTTGCTTGGTCACTCCTAAGTCTGCTTGTGATTGTCAAAGTATTCTTGGTTTTCGTACAATATAGAGTAACAAACGAGTAAGTTTGCCCTGGACTGTGTCATTCTGCCAAAAAAGTGCCCTAAAAAAGAACCCCGCATGTTGCTGACTCACCAGCCGTGCTTTTTAGATTGATGGTGACAGCTAAATAACCCGTCATGTGGCGGGGTGTCACTACGCCAGTAACGCAGTTCTTGGGCATGACGATGTTAATAACAATAATAAAAACAACGCTGGTGTGGCTTGGTTAAAATGGGGAGCCCTTGGTTTTGGGGGGCCCCTGGTTTATGTGAGGAGTATTGAAGCTCTGCCATGCAGAGCAGTTTCCATATCACGATGTGTTTTACTTCCAGTTCTATGGTCTTCCATGAGCAGGCCTCCCACTTCCCAGAGAGGCCTGTTATGAATGATGTTATGAACGATTCACACTTTTCCCTTGCTTCTGGAGCCAGGCGGGTTGTTGTGACCTCATGTTTGGCTCACCGCATCCTCAATGGAGACCAGTGGAGCTCTCGGGAGGACAAGTAGCGATAAATCAGAGGGAGAACAAAGGTCACAACTCGTGATTGTAGCACGGGTGCAGAAGAAGCTGATGAGTCCAGAAAATAATGGGCTCGCGGGTCAAGTCGTGACATAAAAGAACATACACGGCGGGCAGAGCTGAACCGAATATGTTCTGTTTTGATTTGCTCGCATTTGATATTGGGCCCCGTTGTGGAGATTGTGGGGCGAGCGTAGCTCTTAACACACATGACCCGTTGGCGGAGTTGAAATCAGTTAGCGCGCGGCTTTTAACCCGAGCCTATCGCTGCTTGGCCAGCCAAGCCCGTCCGGGACAATGAGTCAATAGCAGATCGCTTTGGAAAATAAATGCACCCACGGCCAGAGAGAAATAAATAGCAGCACCATGGAGGACGCAGAGGGGAGGGTGGGAGAAAGAAAAGCCCAGGTATATGAGCGGGTCCGCAGAGCGTAACACGGGGAGAGCCACAGCGATATTAGAAGGGCAAATCCCTATCAACACCCTTTTTGTGGGTTTGGCCATTTGCATCCAGCAATACGCCGGCGCGCGGATGTCCTTAACGACCACAACAACAGCAAATATGTGGAGAGGCAGGATGGAGAGGAATCATGTCAGGGAAAAGTCAATTATGGGTAGCGATGCTGAGAATTAATGGAGCGACGCATTACTCAGCTTGAGGAGGGAGAAAAGGCAAAGAGGAAGGATAATTACGTTTCCACAAAAAGACTCCAAAGTGCTAAACGACAGGAAAAGTGATATGAAAGCAGGTCAGGGTGCAGCACCTACTTGTCATTTTCTAAATTAGAATTTCCTACAGACTAGTTCAACTTTTTTCAAGTGAGGTCTGAAATTACCCTAAGTAATGGTAATGCTGGTTAATGCGGATCAATCCATCATCACTTTTAATCCGATTACATTTTTAATCCAATTAACAACAATTTCACTCAGATTAATATCAGGGTGTGGTTTAATTTTGATTAATCACAATTACACACGATTGATTTTTAATCGATAATGTGTTTCAGTCGGCGACTCCGAACAGCCAAAGTGGCAACAGAATTTCTGACAATGCTTTGCGGAAACGTAAATAGTCATTCACTTTGGACTCCTAAAATGGACGTGTTTCGACTCTTTTAGTCGCATTAATAGTTTTAACTCAAATAACCCGTCTGCAAAGCAGAATGACTCATAATCAATTAAGAACAGGGCTGTCAAACAGATTTACAACACATCAAATTAGATTAATCTGAGGGTTGCTGTGGATTAATTTTCATTAATCATGATTTAAAAGGGTGACTTTTGAATCTGTATTAATCACGTTTCCTTTTGTGTGAGCAAAGAGACTCAGGAAAGCCAAAGTGCTAGCAGAATCTCCAACAATGCTTCACGTGAATGAGGTATTTGGCGCTGAAAAGATAACCTCCTACAAAATGAGGTGATGCTTCATGTGACCTGACCCGACATGCACTCAAATTTCCCATGGAAAGGGCCAACATGCTGTTTAGCGTCTCCCATACCGAGTTGTAGCCTGTCCGTGCTAAAATTCTGAATCAGATTAATGTTCATCCATCATCTTCTATGTCGCTTATCCTCGCTAGGGTTGCACGGGGTATGCTGGAGCCCATCCCAGCTGATTTAGGGCGGGGGGGCGTGGCACACCCTGGACTGGTCGCCAGTCAATCGCAGGGCACGTATAGACTAACAACCAGTCACGCTCACGTTCATACCCATGGGCAATTTAGAATCACAAATTTACCAAACATGCATGTTTTGGGAATGTGGGAGGAAGCGAGAGTACTGGGAGAAAACCCATGGGAGAACATGCAAACTCCACACAGAGATGCCCAAATGAAGTTTTGAACCCAGATCTGCAAGTTCTCCTGACTGTGGGGCCAACATGCTAACCACAAGGCTACCGTGCGGCCTGAACGAGAACAATAATAATGGTTTAATCCGTGTTAGTGCATCAACTTTCATGGCCCTAATTAAAAATGCGTGGTTAATCCAAATTCATCCACAGCAAGTTTGTGATTAATCTGATTCCTAATTTCAGGTTATTGTTGCTGACAGTCTTATCGTGATTATGTTAAGGAACAGAGCATGTTTGCACTTGCATGGGTCTGAAAAGGAGTCGGACAAAGCGGAGATGGTTTGCTGAGATGTTAGCATGGAGAATAGAGAATGTGTAACAATAGTGGGCTCATATGCAGTGACGTAGTCCTGCAGTTTGTAAATAATGTCGCTGGTACTGATGTAATACATTTTCTTCTATTGACCTTAACTTAGTAGCTCAATTCCCAGACTTGAAATGAAATGGGGGGGGCGCGACAGGCTTGACAAGGCAGTCCCCGTGCAGGACGTCTGCTGACAGTCAGGAAACCGGATGATTGAATTAATAAAGCTCTTAAACACGATGTAGCATAACAGCATCTTAACAGCCGAGGCAGTGTTGCCGCCTCGCTCTCTCGCTCTCTCTCTCTCTCTCTCTCCCTCTGCAGCCTCGCCCTCCCCCACTCGTACCCGCCGCTCTCATTTCCGCATCAGAGGTTTCATAAATATAGCTAGCTTACAGAGAAACAGTATTCACCCTCTGGGTATGCCGTTTGTTTGTGCCCCCCCAGCATAAATGCATACACAAAAAGCAAAAGCCAACAAATGATGCACGATTTGTGCGATCCCGGGGATCAGGAGAGGACGGACGAGTACGCGGCCTGCGATGAAGCCGCCGTTGATTAACAGCGCAGCGTGTAGGAATTCATTTGCCTTTCAAGCAAGCTTATCTTATCAGTGGAACGTGCACATGAAAGAAGGACATAAGAGCGCCGCCTAACACCGCAGGACGTTTACGCGCCCCCCCACGGGGGAAACAAAGCAAAACAGAGCGGCGGTCTGATAGCGCCGTCACCGCCTCGGTTAGCCCCCGATCGATGCGCGTGCACGTTCAAAGCCCAGGAGCTAATTGTTTTCTGCAGGCTTTACAGCGTCTCCGAGGTGTCGCCGGGGTTTGCAACGTTTGCTTATCGGCGTCCATCTCCTGGCGTATTAACGGGCGGCGCTTTTGGTGTGAAAGCCGGTGGGGATGTTGTTATCTTTGCTTATCTCCTCGCACGTCGGTGCTAAAACTATGAAGCAGTCAGCTGGTGCTGGGGGGAGTTGGATGGCAGGGATACCTGCCGAGACACCCAAAGNGGGGGGGGGGGGCCGCAACGAAAAAGAAAAAGGCAGTCAATGAGACACACACACGCGCACACACACTGACAGTCGGGCTTCACACTCGGCTTGACACGCCGACTGTCAAAGGATGAATCTGATTTATTGCAGCTATCTTGTGACGTATGTCAAACATCAGGCTCTAATGGGGAATTTAATATTATTCCCATTTTTCTTTCTTTTTTTTGGTCTTTGTTACGCCATAAACGTGTATTCGCAGGCGTAACCGGTGAAGAAAACCAACGACGCAACAACCCACGTTATGGATCCTCCGTTGTACCGATTCTATGTTTTCGTTGGGAATCGGAGGGTCTGGTTATGTTGGGGCAGAGGTAGGGGAGCCAATGGCTCTGGACCCGATAAACATGATAGAATGTATTGATTTGAATTTTTTTCCACTGACATTTTGAAGTAAAACATTACAGAAATTACCGTGTTAAACATAAAGTTCAAAATATGACATTTTGGTATGCATTTTAATGCACCCTGCAGGGATTTTGCCATCTTTGGGTCCTGCCAGGACCAGTGAATGTGTTAATGTGTAAGTCTAAAATTGTTGCCGACATTCGGTCATTTTCAATATTAAAAAATATGATATGGCTCTCCCGCAAATGCGTTTTTTCCTCGCTCTCTCGGCCAAAACGGTCCCGACCCGCGCGCTAGGGGATGGCGAGGTAGGCGAACACCAGCTATTGATTTGCCTCTCACACCAGCTGATCAGAGGAAATTAATTACAGCGCTAACTCGGTCCTGCAAAACCCAAAAATGAGTTGAAGCATAGAAAATCTGTTGGAGAAAAATAGATTTTGCAGACATTTTACACACTATCATAAATGACGAATGACGCGGAAAAATAAAAAACAAGCACAGCAAAGAGCTGTCTTGAATTTCTCTCACCTTCTTCATCAAAGTGCTTGCTTTCTTTGGCCTGGTGGCGGGTTTATTTTGCAGCTGTACTACATAAAATACAAGCGAAGGTTTTCACACGGCGACTCTGGGTCCACGAATCAGGTCACTAGACGCTCAATGACATCAAATCAAAACTTTGGTTTTTGTTGAAGATCTGTTTGGTTGTTACAGCATTTTGCGTTCGTTGGCCCTTTACTGTATCGTTCGGCAAAACTGAATGCCCATAAAAAGCCCTTTAGGTGCCAGGGCGGCATGGCTCAGGTGCTAAAAGTGTTCCTCTCCCAACCAGAAGGTTGCTGGTTCAATCCTCAGTCCTTCTGAGGATGTCGAAGTAGACAAGATCCTGAACCCCCAGTTTCTTTGTCATCGGTAGGTAAATGCGGAAATAATGTTAGAGCGCCTTAAAGGTGGAAAAGAAAGGAAACCACTTGGGTGGTCATTGTTCTCGGCACGCAAAACCATAATCATTCTCTGTAAAGTTGATATTTTTGGGAGTCTGGAAAGGACGAGTTGGGGTTGCATGACTTCCTACGGAGAAAAATGGCCTCGGTTCTTGGCAGCCCTTTTGGAACGACTGAATAAAAAAAATATTCCACCGCTCTAAAAATGTCATCTTGAGCCGATTGCACGCCGTCCGATTAGCGTCGCTAAAAAACGTCTTCCACGGCACAAGCCCAGTTTTTCGGAAATCATATGTGTACATGCAGTAATTCTACGAACAAATAAGAATGCTGCGAGAAAAGAAACGGTAAAACTCCCATTCCAGCGAGCACAAGCCAATCTGCTCTATTTTGCGGGTATTTTGCGGGCAGCCGTCGCGCGCTCTATTCCGTCTACACACGCCGCTCTCCATTCCAGCCCCCCACCCGGGGATCTACTTCTCGGTGCGAGTCAGGTTCATCCTCTGGCCTCAGCCATTGAAAAAAGGTCAAGCTGCCGAGCGGAATGGCAATAACGCCCCTGAAATGGTACCATCAGTGGAACATGATTGATCAATTGAATTCCATAGCACAGAAAAATGTGGGATTAAGTAGAGTATTATACGCACAATGAGTTGAGGCATGGTGTTCATTCCAAGTTCATTTCGCCTCCCTCCTCCGCCGGCAGATCAGGCAATCAATAGCGGCCTTGCATATCATATATCACCGCCGGCTCGCCCGGGAGAGAACATAATCTGCTGCAAATTTAGAATGACAGATTTGTACGGGAGCTAAAGCCCTCATCCGCTGTTGGCGCTGGAATGCTGGCGGGAGGTTTCACCTGCAGATTTGTCCCCCCCCGCAGTCCCGATGCGTGCCACGATGGCTCCCCAGCCGGGGCGATGGGGTCGGAGGTCGGGAGAGCCACAGCGGCATGGGCTCATTTGTTTGTATAGGGTGTGACTGTGGCAGGAAATGCATACGGTTGCCCTCGCCGCCCCGTCCCCGCTTGGTTCTGCTTCCCGGAGGACAGGCAATATGTGTGGGAGGGGGTGGTGGTGGGAGCTGGAGAAAGAGGAAAAGGGAAGGGTAATATGTTCAGGAGGAAATAGTAGCGTTAAATAATGGCTCTCCATTTCCCCGCTGGCAGAATGAGGAGCTCCGTACGTGATCGCCAGGCCCGCCACCCCCCACGCGCGCTCCTTTACAAGTATATATTTGCAGGGAAGGTAATCCATCAATTACCATACAGCTATCACATGATGACCGCGTTGATGGTGGCCCCGCCGAGGAGAGGTGGAGGACGCCTGAGTGTGTGACGGGGTGAGAGTGAGGAGAGGTAGATAAAAAGGCAGACATGCTGGTTGTTCCCTCGCAATTTACTGCCGCTGCCCCTCGCGCCATCACTCTCAAAACACGCGCTTCGCCCACTGAGCCTCCCGGGACTCAAAGCCCGGAGTCTCAGTTGGGGAAGAAAAGTGTAGCTTGTGGATTGGATGGCTTGTCACTGCAGTGATGCCTTCAAGGACCAGCTTTGGAACATATACAAGTATCGGTGCTTTTTGCTTGATTGCTTCCCTCCACACGTTCCACTGCTCGTTAAGCCACGACTCACTCTTATCTATACTCTGTATGCTCTTATTATGAGCATTTTTATTTACATGGATTTGCATATACTTTTTGTGATTTCTTTTTCATGTATTGTTTTCTCCCAAAACGTCAGCACTTAACCATAGAATGCAACCATCAAGGCAGGAAAATAAATGAATAATCCAGAACGGTTCACTTCCAGTTCATACTTTTACTACAAATTTATACTTTTATTCTCGTCATTTTATTTGATTTTAGTCATTTTTAATTTTGTACTTATTTGTGTGTATTTGTATTTTGGTCATTCTGATTAATATGTTAATTATTATAATAACGAATAATAACTATTAATACTTATTCTTATCATTTGTATTTGTTTTTATTTTTATATTTTTAGCTAGTCATATTTTAAAATGTATTTGTATAGATTTTTACAAGCCAATTTAGTTTGTATTAATTCAATTTTAAATACTTTATCATTTGTATTTAGATACATTTTGATATACTTTTGTTTTTTCGGTCCTTTTCATGTTTATGAATTATATATTTTAATTAATATATATATACCGCATGCCTCCTTTTATTGAAGTCAAACCAAGCAAGTTTTGCATTTAAATCAACACTTAATTGCATGCCCAAAGTGCATTTGAGGGGAATTTATTTGGGCATTTTGTCAAGGAAATGGGGAAGTACATTCAAATGGTAAAATAATACAGAAATGTAAATGAAATATGAAAATTGCAATAGGTAAGAGCAGGAAATGTGATATTTAACGCATTGGTGTGCAGAAATGGGGTGCATGTTAGATATTTTAATGTCATTTATGTGGCTCTGCGACCCACCTAGAACTACTGTAGACCCACGAGTTGGGAATCACTGAACCGGAACACATGTTGCAATCCGGGCATTCATTCAGCGCCAACATTTGTGATATCTTCATTGGATGAATGGACAAAAATCCCCAAAGATGCACTCCCACTACAAAGCTGCAAAGAAAGTGCAGGGGGGGGTCTGGAGGAGTAATGAAAGGGTGCCAAACCGAGATCATTGACATTTCTGGATGGTTCCTTTATAGTTTATTCCAAAATGACAGAACAACGAACTCGCCGAGCGGTTTTGCATGGACGCCACCGTCCATATTTGACGTAGCCACGGTCGTATGTCGGTTGAATTTGGTTTTTCTGTCTCTCTATTGCATTTTTTAGGCGGCTCCGACGGTTCAGGCCCAGGCAGCGATTCCCAGGGCAGCGTGGAGAGTTTAAGAAAGCACCTGCGAGCGGACGCCTTCACCCAGCAGCAGCTGGAGGCCCTGGACCGCGTGTTTGAGCGCCCGTCCTACCCGGATGTCTTCCCCACTTCCGAACACATCAAACCCGAGCAGGTGGGTAGCGGACGTACGCCCTAACTGTAGCTTTTCAGCACAATCACAAATAAGATAACCCCCCCCAGCCTATTTAACCTTTATTTACACGAATCCCGGAGTTAAACAACGAGAGACGATTCATTTTGCAGCGTGAACCCGACGCGGGTGCCCTAATTGAGTTCATTTTCATCTCCGCCCGATCGCTGGGATTTACAGCGGCGATAAATCAGAGGGACGGCCCCGCCAGCCCCGCCACACACCCCCTAATGCAGCTAATTACCAAAAGTGATTTCTACGGCAAGATCGATACCAAAACGAATTGGAAATGACTTGCAATCACAAAGGGCAGAGGAGAAGGCATTAAAAAGGCAAGGTGGTGGCATCAGGGGGGGGTAAGTGGCGTCAGAAGGGTGCAGAAAAATCTGTTTTAATTTAGGGCGATATTAATCAGGTTGCTTTTGGGCTCTTTTCCTCTCCTCCTTGACCCGGGGTGGGGTACGCTTGCCATCAGGGGCTTGTCTGGTGTCTGCGTCAGAGCATTAAAAAGCCATTTTGAAGAGGCCGGGGCTCAATAGGCCTCATCCCTCCCACACTTCTGGCAGCCATGTGGTCGGGGTCATTCTGTGCTCGCCACTCGCACCCGTCCCGGGCCCGGCCCACGGCTCATCTGCATGACAAAATGGCTCTTATGCTGCGGAGGCCCCGTGGAATAGAGAGGAACATCCAGCCTAGTGCCAGGGAACAGTTGTAAGCAGACAATTAGAGTTTATCTGGGATAGAGGCGGACAAGACCGGGGTCACCGGCTCGCCCCTGGGGGACCCCCGTCCCATTGAGGCAAACAGATGCCCTCTGATACAAGCACTCGCGAGGCACACACTTATCCCCTTGAAGGAGGTGTCATCACATGAAAGCAAATAATATAAGCATCCTCAAAGTGGATCTCTGCGGTGACCCGACACAGCGTCCCAAAACGCCGCAATGCGAAATGAAACGACGCAAAACGCGACGTGTTCATTTATCATCCTCTAGGTAAAGCGACGCGGTGGAGTTTGCTTTTTCGGAGGGTTTGTGCGCTCCTTTAAAACCACAACCACATGTCTCTCCTGTAACAAAGCCCTGAATGTCTCCTCCCTTGACTGGTCACAGGGATGACTGCAGTGGAGCACAAAGCGCCAGCTGACACCCCGGCCTTTCACTCTTCTCCCAATCCCTCTCGCATCTCCGCAGACAAGGCCCAAATGCATGCATACATCATGCGGTCTCGCAGCCGCACGGTCCGTGTGAGCGCACAGGAAATACCCGAAAGGAATGACAATGGGAGATATCCTTGTGGATGCAAAGCAGAACCGAGAATGTTCTGCTAAAGACAGCCACTGATGCGCGGCGGAACCTCGACGGTTCGACGAAAACCAAAACGTGCAAAAAAAAAAGAGGCAATTTTTCTCCCCAGGAAATTACGTCAATCCCATGAATCCGTCCCAACACCCAAAAATGTTATTAGTGTGTTTTGTTTGGGTGCTCGATTTCACGGAACAATAAAGGACGGGCCAATTTGGAAGCTTGACGTAAACCTTGCAATCCTATCCCCACTCAGCGTTCCATGTTTTATTTTGTATCAGCTGTCACGGTAAAGCTATGGTAATCCTACATTTGATCAAACTGATTTAAGATTTGTCAGATCAAAACACCATCGCTGCTTATGGCTTCTATCAAATGCTTACCCACGTCCTGATGAGCATCATGGGTGTTTGTTGCTGTGTTTCCAGCAGCTCTCCAAAAATGTCATAATAAACTCCATCACTTAATCATACAAAAGCACGGTTACGGTTAACACTTTTTACATTTATTAGACATTTATTTGCATATTAGACATTATACGTGGAATTTTTAATCTCCCAAGTGCTGAAATTAATGTAAATAAATGTCTAATAAATGTAAAATGTTACTTTTGGCCCGCCCTGTGGAGTAACATCCATCCATCCATCCATTTTCCACCGCTTATCCGGGTCCGGGTCGCGGTAACACTAATAAAAAAAAAAAAAAATAGAATAAGAATAAGTAAATAATGCACAACAGTTCCTTAACATCATTGGTTTTCTGTTATTAGTCACGGTTATGGACAAAGATGGTAATGTATACACTATGCTTTCACAAAGGATTACCACTTTAAGAAACGACCAAGCTGTACTGTATCTGGAGTATGTCGTCAATCGATCAAGGGTTTGGGGGGTTTTAGGACCCCCATATGTACCAAGTAACCTCAGACTCAGACAAAAATGGTCATACAAAAAGCGGGTCACACAAAACCCAAGGTTTGACCGTAGCAAATGTCCCGTTGCTTAATCGTGCTTACTTTGCTTCACGCAGGCCAACGAGTACTCCCTCCCATCCCTGAACACCAGCCTGGAAGACGTGAAGCCCAGCCTCTCCAGCAGCGGCGGTTCCGAGCTGGCCTCAAGCGTTTCCCAGAGCTACTCGGTTGTGACAGGTACAGTCCGACCGCCGCTAGCTAGACTACCCCAGAGTGACATCGCGTTACCCTGACTCCCATCAGCAACCCCTACCTTTTTCCGTTTGCCGATTTTCCCGCTCACGTTCCGACTCATTCCATTTTCCATTAGCGTGCGCTATCGAGGTAGTAGCAGCTGATGACTAAAAATAGCGCCTCCGCCACCCCCCAGTTTACGGCTTCCAATAACCCAGCATGATAATTAGCCAGATTCTGGCACATTACAGATTAAAGTTTAAAGCGTTAAAAGTCCATCAATGGGAGAAAAGTTCTCATCCTTCCTATTTACTACAACACCACTTTTTTCTTTTAATAGTTTGGCTTTATTCTTGGAAAATTTCAGTTTATATTTGTCTTTCTTGTAAATGTTCTTCCCATTACTACGACTTTATTCCCATAATATTTGGAGTTTATTCTCATTACATTATAACCTGATTCACAACCTACTTTTCCCCAAAAATATGTATATATATATATTATGTGTATATTATATTTGTTTCATATTTGTTGCTTTGTTTGTTCCTCATAATATTGGGACTTAAACAAAACTTTTTTCTGTAATATTTTTACTTTGTACTCATAAAATTACATGATTTTTTTCTCTTAAAATTATGATGTGAATCTAAGAAAATTACAAATTTTTCTCATTAGATTGCAATTTTTTTCCTTAATATTTTGACTTTATACTTGATCCGCAACCTCATTTTCCAAGAAAATACTATTTGTTGCTTTGTTTGTTCCTCATAATATTATGGCTCAAACAAAACTTTATTTCTATAATCTTTAACTATATACTCATACAATGATATTATTTTATTCTCATGAAATTACAACTTTTTTCTTAGTATTTTGACTTTATTCTCGTCACATTATAACTTGATCCATAACCTCATTTTCCAAAAACTACGACTCTATTTGTTGCTATGACTTACAAAAAATGTTCTTTAATATTTCAGTATTTCGAAAATAAATGTATTATCTCATTCTCATAAAATTACGAATTGTTCTCATTAGAACTTTTTTCCTCTTAATATTTTGACTTTATTCTTGTCACATTATACTAACTTTAAAAATATATATTTGTTGATTTATTTGTTTCTTTTAATATAATGACTTAATTTTTTTTTAAATACTGAAATATTGCACTACTAAAATAACATAATTTTTCCTCATAAAATTATGACATTATTCTCAGAAAATTACAACTTTCTATTTTAACTTTATTTTTGTCACATTATAACTCGATCAACAACATAATTTTCCAACTATTTGTTGCTTTGTTTGTTTTTCCTAATATTATGACTTTACATGTCTTTAATATTTCAATGTTATAAACTACTGTACTAAAATGTACCAATGTACTAAAATGACATTATTTTTTCTCCTAGAATGATGACATTGTTCCCATAAAATTGCCACTTTTTCTTGTTATATTCCAACTTTTTTCTCCTAATATTTTGACTTTATTCTTGTAAAATTCTTGCAAGATTTTTCCTCAGTTTTTATTTAGTTTTTTAAATTTTCCTTGTTAAATTGTATTTATAGAAAGGGCCGTGGGCCAATAAACAAAAAACCAGCTGCATACGGCCAATGGTCCCAGTGCCGCATTTTGGACACCGCTGATCTAAAGCCATAAAATTGCATGCTCGCGGCGTTGCAGCCAGATCGGCCTGCTAACAGATTGAGAGGGAACACTTCTCGTAAGAGACAGCTGCTGTGCTCGCCGTTGTCATCAGAGGCCATGATGGCCTGCTGATTGACGGCGGCTGCAGCAGCACGGCGCCAGGCTGCCAGCCTCGTTGCGGGCGGAAGCGAGACCTTAAAGATGGAACGCAGGGACGGAAGCGCTAAAGTTCGACGTGTGCGACCCAGCAGGTAACGGTGCAGGTGCTCTAATAACCCGGCTCTGCTGCTTAATTGAAATATTGCCGCACTGTGGCGGGTGAGGCTCCTTCCCAGGAGAGGTTCGCTTTACTGGGAATAACATGCCGGCCTTTTTAATAAAAGTCCCATAATTGTGCAGCAGACGTGTAAGAGAAGTAAAGACGAGGACAGCATGATTGAAAACTGCGTGGGCCCTTCTCAAATGATCCCTGCAGCCCCCGCCGCCCCCCATCAGAGAAGAAAGACCCCCTTTTTCCTCCCCGAGTATGTGGGAGGTGGATTTGCCCACAAAGTTGGGCCCCCAGAGAAGAAAGGTGTGCTTTTCACCCCCCACCCTCCCTCTCTCTCCTTTCTGCCGGACTCCTCCGATGAAAGCCGTCTCGCTCTGGGGAGCACACGCATAGCAGGTGGCCCCCGAGCCACCTGGGGGGCCGTCGAACGCGATGCGTGCAAGAACCATCCCAGGATTTCCAAATCCTGGTTGCTTTTATGACTTGGTTTTTGCAGCAATGCGAGGACCGATTAGATGTAGGTTGTTAGTCGGTGATGTTAGCAAATAAGACTCGTGTGCCAAGGCTGGGGGGGAATACTAAATGACCTCCCTCACTTGGGCTGGCATCCAATTATCAATAAATTATTCCCTCTCACTGGAGCGGCGGCGGGGAGATGATATTCATTCTTGAAATCTTTTCTGCTCCTAATTAAAATTCACACAGTTATTGATCTTGTTGATTTTTATGTCATGGCATTTGCATAAACTATTAAAGACGAACGATTAATGGAGAGCTTCGGTTGGTGTTCCAAGGTTGCAGCCGCCGCGGTGTCCTCCGTTCACCTGAACAAATGGAAGAGACGAAAGAGCGGCAGACGATTTAGTCAGCCGGTGGTTTGGCGGCGGGAAAAAAACCTATATTTAAGGAAAGACAGGTCCGTACCAGTGGAACAGTCTCAGTAATCCCGTGTCTTTCACGGCCGACCCTGATCAGTGAATATCCGCTAAAATGAAAATGTTCACAGTTTGCAGATTGAAAACCTGTTTACAGCCTTCTAAATATGTATTTTTTAACATTGTTAGAGCTCTCTAGACATGCAATAACAGCCCTATAGTCACCTTTACAATCCTATTACCCAATATTTTAGACGTGTGCAAAAACAGTACATGTCAGACATAAATGAGACCCGCAGACTTAAAGTGATTTGGACAAAAAATGTCGGTAAAGGTCGTCTGTTTTCTTTTCGGACAACCGGCTCCCGGTTCACTTACACAAAATGACTTTTCTGCGACATCCAACATAAACCAAAAGCATTTCAACGCATGAGCTAGCTTGATGCTAAATTACATTGAAAATCCCATACATGTGCTATCCATTAGCATTATTGATTTGACGTGGTGATATCTGCAATGCTTGTTAGCATAAAATACAGTCTAAGGCTCAACAAGAGATAAGACTGGCACAAACCATGCTGGTCTTCTTCTATGACAGAAAGTTCTGATCGGTGTCATCCCTGAGCGGGATTGGCTGATACCCGTCACGTGGATTACCTGTACATTTTTCAGTTGATGTATGATGAGCGGCATTGGCCCCTGGCATGTAGGTCATTATTAAAAAATAAACTTCTGGGCAGATTTGACGCACTACTAGCAGCCTACTGACCCATGAATGATGAAAGATAGTGTTTTTGCGGAAAACCTAGTACTTTTAGCGTATTGCCGTGGCATAGACCTTTCATGATCTGCAAACAAGGGAGTGGAGCTCCTGGAGCACACTGGCAGCAAAGCAGGTGCCAAAGAAGGGGTTTGTTTCCCCAAAGTTCCTCGGAGTGTGTTTAGGGGTAAAATGCCCGCCTGAGAGAAGACCACTGCAGTTTGAACACATCACTCAGAAGGGCCGGGCTCGGTTCTTAACAGTCCATTTCTATGGTTGATGGGGTCTGTGGACGCGGCGTCGGCTCGCCAAGCGGCAGACGGACGTTGAGAGAACTCTATAGCGTCTCCGGTCTCGGTTAGAGATGCGTTTGCGGGCGGGAGGAGGGTCCCGGCGGACCGCGCGAGTTTATCTTCCATCTCCATCATCAGGGCCTGTGATTTGACAGGCTCCCTTTTTACCCGGGGCTCGGCCTCGTCTCCGGGACAATAAGCAACACAGTGTCTGATTAGTTTCAGAGTTCACTGGTCTCGAACGGAGCGCTGGTACCGCTAGGTTGTTGTGCGGGCCCAAGCGCTGTCCGTTTGACGACGGTTGCTCGGGTGTTGAGAAAACAAAAGGAACGGCTTGGGCAAGCATGACTGGCAAGCTTCAGCCGGGATTGGGATTCTTATGCGATGTTTTGCAATTACTTGAATAAGTCTGGGTCCGGTATCATGCGGAACCAACTAGTCCGCGGTCGTTACGCATCCAACGCATTGCTGACTCTGCATTCTTTTGCATTGAGTGCCAAACTGTTGTCTTTGGAAATGGAACGGATTAGTATTAGGTAACGCCGCGACTGTTGTACGGGTACAAAGATGTAAGTACGACTAAAATACGCTCAAACCTTGATTTTTCTACGCCCCGGTTAAGAACCACGATCTGGATGTCCGGGGAGTCCGCATCAACAATAATGGCCATCCTGTACGTCCTTTATCATTTTTTCACATTTTTCGCTGCATGTAAAACAATAATTAGTCAAATAAAATGCATCTTCTGTAAATATTTGTGGATGTCTTGAACGGATTAATTGACTTCACATCAAAGTCATCTCTTGTTTACAGCGCTTAATTGGTTCCAGACCCGACAAATATTTATTCATTCACATTATAATACTAGAATCAGTGTTAATAAATTGAATAGTTTCATAGTTAGAGCAAAGAAAACGTGTTCATGACTTTCTACATTCGATTTGTAACATTATTAGAGCCCTGTAGACATGAAATAACACCCCTTTCCACGCCTTTTAGTCACCTTTACACGCCTATTATTCATTGTTTACAACTCTTATGCTGCAGGGACTAAACTGTTAGCCTCAAATTTAATTCTCCAAAACCTCTAAGAGGCCAAAAACGTACCACTTCCACACAGAATGGGAGGATGGATTTTTTTTTTCACTCATGTCCCAAATCATGTGGGACATGCCATGGCTGACTTCATGACTTTGTGCAGCGTTATGGTAATGTAATGTAAGCTAATGTTTTGTGTCATGACTGCCACCTAGTGACCAGAATATTACATATCATTTGTATTTCATGTTATGATAATAATAGACCATGATCAATCACAAAACAGCCATCATTTATTAAATAATTAATTTCTGAAAAACGGCAATATGGGGGATCAAACTTCCATATTGCAAGAGACGTTGTATTTCGTATGGAAAAAAACTGCCTCGGTTTTTTCACGTGTCAGATTTTGGTATGGATTTGTAACAAAAACCGAGGTACAGTAATCCTTTGTTTATCACGATTAACTGTTTCCAGACGCGAGCGTGAATTTCCACAAAGTAGGATTTATAAATGGAATATTTTGGGAGTTAGAGCATAGAAAACCTGTTCACAACCTTCTAAATACAGTTAATAACATTATTAGAGCCCTCTAAACATAAAGTAACACCCCTAAAGTCACCTAACACTTCTATTACCCAATGAAGTAAACATTTGACGTTAGCACTGGGAAGGTTCCAGTATTACCTGCAAAGTATATGAATTTATTCACACTGGAATTTAAAAAACACACAGTGGTTGTGATCTCTAAATTCAGACCGAGCTGCACATGTAGTAACCTTAGTTCCGTTTTGCAGTTCCGTCTTAGCGTCCGCGAAAAATTTAAACATTTAAAAGCGAGGTTGATGTTCATGCACTTGTTAAAAAAAACATGTTATAATAAACACATTTTATCCATTTTAAAGCCTTAAATTCAAATAATTTTTAGACTTAAATAAAAAATGGGAAAAAATACGTTTTTTAAATGTTATTGTAATTAAAATGTAATAAAGTAATATAATATGACTACATTGTTAATAATAAATAGAAATAAATAAGTGGAGACACTAAATACTCAAAAACCTTTCAGATAGATATAAAAATATTGGCGTAAAATATGTATTTTTTATTATTTATTTAATACAATGGGTGTATATAAAAACCTGAGCAATAACTTATTACGTTCGTTTCATATTGTAGAATTTGGCATAATGCGTGTCATCATAGCGCTGTTAGCATCAATTCCTTGTGCGCTAAATTCAGTTGACGGCGGGGCAATTTTATTATTAACAACCATTCTCTTACTTGTGCAGCAAATGCGACAAACTTCAGCCAATTAAACTTAGCGCTGGCTGGCTTTTTATAATCCTTACAGTAGACAATTTATATATATAATATAAGTATTCATGCCAGACACGCTCTAATTATTTGGTCGGGAAAAGAAATGGAAAAAAATTGACGTAGTGAAAAATCCACCTACGCTGGGAAACGAATGATTTAGGAAGTCTACTCGATGGGAAAGCGGTCGGTGACGTTGGCAGATTCCCTGGCATTCAGTTCATAGTGCTGACAGGGCTGGATCCGCCCCCTCCCTCCGCGTAGGGCGGCCCTTATCTTAATGAGGAATCGCAACACACAGTCTTGTTGTAAAACAACAATGACGTGGGGAAGCAGCTAATGAGCCTATCATGGTGTCGGGAAAGAGCCATCCCTCCCCGCACGGGCCCCAGCCGACAGAGCGGACTCGGCGGCGGCCGTGGAAAAAGCCGGACACAGAGCTTACATTGATGGCATAGGTTTGGGGGAGGGGGGGATAGAAAGACGCCAACGCTCATCAGTGGAATGAGATCAAAGGGCAGAGTTCGGCGCTGTGTGCAGGTCTTTTCTTTTTCATCCTTTTCCTTATTTGTGAAGATGATGGTGTTCGTTTATCTCCCCCCTCCCACAAAAAACCCTTCAGGGGATGTCTTTCTTGTGTTGTAGGTTGATTGATCAGGCGTGATGTGTTGTTGCACCGGTGTACTGGTGCATACTGGAGGAATTACATATTACACTATCAATGCCAGCTATGTAAATTACACATCTCTGCTTATTTGGACTCAAAAGTGATGAGCGCACGAGTGGTCCTTGCCGCATGACGACTGTTGGAATGCCCCTGTTGGTTTTTGTTGTTTAGCAATTCATGCAGAACTCTGCTTGTGCACTCAACAGGATCTTCACTTGTAAAATGTAACAACATTCAATAAAAGTTTGTTGACACTGCAAGAAAAGTATTCATTGCAGGGTTGTACGTGATCGTGGCGGTGCGCCACTACAAAATAAAAGCCGCCACACCTTACAAATAAGGGTTTTACTTCAAAACATACAGTATATGCTATACATATATAGCTTATTATTTGTGCACATTGACCACAATTAGTTGGAAAACATTATGTATATGATTTATGCACTTTATTTTGATAAGCCCCTGAATCACCTGTTTGCCTTTCTGACACTTGCATACGTGTGACGTCTTCTGTTGACTTTCACTTTGTTTCTTATTCTTGGGAGAAAGAACAATAGCCCGTAAAATGTGTAGTCAACTGATGAGCTACAAGTGGTTATTTATATGGACGGGATACGTCAATCATCTATCATGATCACCGCCTACTTTTTGAAAGTGTCACTTAACAGTCTTGTTCTTATGTTGTCACTATAATACTTTTACATTTCTTACTATCGGGAGAAAGAACAATAGCCCGTAAAATGTGTAGTCAACTGATGAGCTACAAGTGGGTATTTATATGGAAGGGATATGTCAATCATCGATCATGATCACCGCCTACTTTTTGAAAGTGTCACTTAACAGTCTTGCTCTTATGTTGTCATTATAATACTTTTACATTTCTTACTATCAAGAGAAAGAACAATAGCCCGTAAAATGTGTAGTCAATCGACGACACATCTATAAGACAATTATGTCAGCGTGTGTGTTAGCTCATGTTTCAATCTCATTCCATTTTTATTTACCCGAAGCCTGGCTGGCGGCATCAAAACGAGCTACCTATATTACGCTACATTTTAAATGTTCATGGGATACATGCTAATAAATAGGTAAAAAAAAAAAAGCTATTTGTCATTAAAAATTTAAAAAATGCAGACGCAGCAGCCGGACACCCTCCCCATGAAGCCCCCCAACACAGCTTCAAAAAACTCCCTGCATTAAGTCCAGGGGTTTGCCCTCAGAGAACATAACACGGCTGTTTACTCTCTCACATTGAAGGTTTGGAAAAATATATTTTGCATTATTTTTCTTAAGATGCTGCAGGAGGAGGTCGTCCTCACGTGAACCCCGCCAGTCTTATCATTTGCAGTGGTGCATGTATGCACGTTATACTAATTATTATACTGTGGTACCTCCTAGGGCTGCAACTAAACATGTTCTTAGTGTTTTTCTTAGTCATGTTAGGAATGGAATATTTTCCCTCTGCTTTGAACAAGACATATTGAATGTTTGTTGATAGCAAAAGATGGCGCACGACCGTGAGGCCATTATAAAAACTGTTCTCGTAGCTATCTGGCACACACACACAGGATTTTTCATTTAAACCATTTTAATCTGTATCTGAGGGCGATGGTGCCGAACATCTTAACACCAATTGTCCCACCTCTCTGACGGAAGTCATACCAGAAAGCGGAACAGGGTTCCTCTTTGGAGATCGTTTGGACTTCACTAAATCTTTGTTGGCCACTAATCACTCTCTCCGGGGCTGGCATTGAAATTTTTTGTATTTAATTTTAAAAAATGTATTTTAATTGTATTTAATTTTATTCGATTGAAAACTGTTCTCATTTCCCGGCTGTTGGGATAACAGGATCTGGAGGGACGGTCTCAACAGTCGATTATTTTCTAAACCTGAGGCACTGTTTCCCAAAGCCGATGTGTGTGAATACTTTTTTGTCTCCCTAAAACACAAAGATAATAAGTCATAGGTTTCATGAATGACTAAGGAAATGTAACAAATAATCACACTGCAGAGGTTGAAATCAGTGGATATTTACATTTGACATGAAAGTCAAATACCACAAGAGTTGCTGATTAATGTGATAATCGATCAATCATCCATTGATTGATTATTTGTTGTAGCCCTTGTACCTCGCTTTTCATGATTAAATTATTCCAAAAGGTCAGCCGTTAACCGAAACGGCAATTCTCCCCACAGAAATATTGTAAATTAAACAAATTCCTTCCAGCAATACCCAACAATATTAAGAAAAAATGCATTTTACACAGATTAATTATAGCCTTATATGCAGAAAACAATGCAAAATAATGATAAGTGACTAATGAAATGGACAAACCATTATACTTTGGGGTAATATTTGGGCTTGCTTATAAAATTGTAAAACACAACCCAAAATGCTACAATTGTTGATTTTGGATCTCCTCGGGTCATGCCAGGTCCTTGTCGAGTGAGCGTTTACGTGCACATCTGGAAAATGGTTTCCCTTGTCTCTCCACCCAGCAGACTGTCACCCATCCCATCCACCCTGCATGTGCGTAAAGCGGGAGCCCCATGAGGCGTCCTTTGCCCCCTTCACCCCCTCCTCTGTCGGGGACTCGGCTCTGGCTGACATCTTGTCCCACCAGTCGAGCCTCTCTGTAGATGCCTCCGCTGCCCATGGCGCTTGCTACAGCCACTATGCCTCCCAGCAATTTATAGCAGGTACTGCTTTCACGTCCGGCCCGCTACAACCCCATCCAATTTGCACTCCATGAAAATAACTCACTGGTTTGAGATTGAAATGTGTCTTCCTTTAGGGAGAAGCGTTGAAAAGACTCCATCCTTTCCTGCTTTTTGTTGACACACAAGCAAAAGCGCTTCCCGCTCATTAACACTGACAACTCTCTCCCCTGTCTCACCCCGCTTTTCTCCCGCTGTGACCTCTCCTGCTCGTCTCTGGGCTTAACAATGGGCCTCCCGGACCTTCTTGCCTCGTGACAGGCCCAAAGTCTGAGGGGGCGACAGGAGGCCAAATTGGGGTGGTGGTGGTGGAGGGGGCGGGCGGGCGCAGGGCTAGCTTTGGACCTGCAGCCCTCTGTCCTGTGTGCCCCTTCATCAAGCCGGACCTGCTGCTGTCACGTTTAATTACGGGGCTGAATGCGGAGCGCAGATCAGAGAGCGCTCTCGGCGGCCTGCTGTCAACTTTTAAAGCCGCCGAGAGACCGCCGGCTCTTGATGAGAGCGTGTCATCGTTTTTAAAAACGCTCCTCAGGAGTCACGTGTGCGGTGCCGTGGGACCCGCCGAGGATGGGTCCGCTGCAGGCCCCGCCAGCCGTGTTCACCACGACGGTAACGTCACCGAAGTAAAAAACAGCACCAGTAGCTCTTCTTTCAAACCAGTGCGGTGAAACTTGATATTGGCTTTCTTACTGACAGCCTATATCATTATCATTACTCCATCGCCGATGCCGATGTTGATCAATACCAATATCTTCACTATAACCACAGTTTTTTTTAACCGGTATCTGATATTGTCCAGAACTTCATTACCAATATCAAGCGGGAGCAGCTCTTCCCTCAAACTAACGTCGTGAGAGATGCTCGATACTGGCTTTTTCACCGGTGGTATTGGCTTTCTTACCAATCTATGATATCGTCCAGCGATACTGATACCATCAGCAGCTCTCCTCTCCAACTGTCTCCAACAATGTCGAGAAAATTCGCCTTCTTACCGATATCTGATATCGCCCAGCACTTCATAACCGATACCGACATTATCTGATAACAAAATCGTCATGAGGGATGCTCGCTATTTGCTTTCTTACTGGTATCATCCAACATTTCATTTCATTACCCATACAAATATCAACCTAAGCCAAAATCCCACCGAACTTCATCATTCCAATTTCAATATGAGTTGATAGCAATATCGGCAGATATCTTCTCTCAAACTAATGTAGTGGGAGACCTCGATACTGGCTTTCCTACCGACATCGCCCAGCATCTCATTACCCATGCGGATATGGAGCATATGGAACATTTTCCATCACTTTATTACCGAGCCGATACCAACTCCCTCTAGCTAATACAGTGAGAGATGTCGGCTTTCTTACCAACCGCTGATATCCTCCAGCAGGCCATTACCGGTTCCAGTACCGACCGACGCATTATCGGCAGTGCTCGGAGTCTCTTAGCGGTGTCATGTGTGACCTTTTTCCTTCTGTGTGTGTGTGCAGGTCGAGATATGGCGAGCACCACCTTACCGGGCTACCCGCCTCACGTACCCCCTACGGGACAAGGCAGCTACCCCACCTCAACGCTCGCTGGAATGGTTCCAGGTGGGTGACTTGTCCTTAGTTTGACTTTTAATGAGGAGCATCCTTCAAAAGCATCCTTGCTGCTGGGACATGAGAAAGAAAAGCCGTTCACTAAAGCGGGAGCAGACGCGGAATCAAGGCGAGGCTTGTTTTGGCCGTGTTAGATTGCGGTTTGCGTCCGCCCGACGAGCCCATTAGATGAACTCAATAGGCGATCACCACAATCAGTGGCCATGAGATAGGACAGTTCCTCTCAGTTACACTCCAGCTCCCAGCGCTCATTACCCTCACCGTGTCCGTGCGCCGCACTCTCACCAGCCCCTGTCGATAAACACCGCGTTTGCTCCTCTCTTCGCCTCCCCGGACACCCGGGCTGCCGAGCGTATCTCTTATTTAACCTGCGGTTCGGGTTCACAGCAAACAGTTAAGGGTCAAAACACAGAGGCCTGTAAATATTTAAATCACTATCTCTCTCAGGGATGAGGTCCGGTTGCACGACAAGCACACAAAATCGGGCGTACAGTAGATCGCTGCCTCCGACAAGGAAAAACGGAGCCCCCTTGGTTTGCTGGTATCAAAGTCCAACCTGCTTATTTCCGTGTGTGGCAAGACACTTTTACAGTCAAACCTCGATTTTCATTTTCAAAGCTTGGCCAATCTTGCCAAGGATGAATTTGATATCAAGGGTTCTGAAACTTTTTTAACATACCCCTTACAAATGTTCCAAAAACCCTTATAATTGTCAAAGCATTCTGGCAGAAGGTATAGCAACTATCATCAAACCTCAGTTTTTGATTTTTGTTACAAATGTTCTGTAAAATGTTGCCACTGTTTTCCAACAGCGTCTCAGTTTTTATTAAAATATTGCTCTTAAACTACTCCGTTTAGCCTCTACGGTATCAGTCCGCCAAATCAAGTGGGCAAACAATTGCTTCATTTGAGTTAGTAAAATTATTCTCTATAGAATGTAATTTTTGTTCATATTTTAGGTGCCTGAAACTGAGTAGTTATTATTGCCTTGGACTTTGTACATTACCTTTTTTGTCGGAAAGAATTCATTCCTCGAGGTTCTGCTGTATCACCAAGTAAGACTGCGGGTATGCCAGCAGTACGGTTTGGTTTGCTTCAGTTTTTAATGGTTTCCATTGGAAAGTGTCCCAAAATGTACCGTCTTCAGAGTGTCAGAGTGGTTGCAGTCGAGGTGTTTCATTGGATGGTCATCAACATCAACGTCATTTGACACCACAAAGAAGCAAAACCGTTCTTGTCAGGACACTCTTCTATCTTTAGAAGATGAATACCTCGGATCCTCCGCCGACTCCTCAGACTGTCCTACCTAGTGAGACTAGCTGTCCCACCTAGTTCAGTTTTTATTGCGTTTCCATTGGAAAGTCTCCCAAATTGTACCGTCTTGGTGTAATGCCGGAGTGTCGGAGTGGTTGTAGTCGTGGGTTTTCATTCAATGGTCCACAAAAGAGCAAAAAACATTTGGATACGTTGGATCGTGCACCGACTCCTCAGACTGTCGTCATTTTTGACAATAGACGGGAGCTTTTCGGTACGCTGTTCGAGAGCAAAGGGACGCCGTGACGTAGCATCATTGGGGATTCTGTGAGGAAGAGGATGCGGGGAGATAACCAATTGGAGGGCAGCTTCTTCTTCTTCTTCTTCTTGGGTTTGACCGCGGTCGGCATCCATGACCTTGGTGCGTTACCGCCCCGGGAGAGAGCACCTCGTATGGCGGTGCAGAACGTTCAAAAGTCTGGGCGGCACTTTGGATTTTCACTTTGGTATTTTGAATATTTTTTTCATGTCGTCAAAGCCCAATTCCTATTATGAATTTTCGTATAACAAGGTTTGCGCAAGTTGTAAGTTCCGCTGTGCGGTATGTTCCCGTGAAAGAAGAACCCTATAGACAACTTAGCGCTTTTGGAGGCCCGGACCGGCTTGAAAAACCACATTGGAGCTCTGGCCCCGTCTGGATAGCTTTATATACAGTATACAGTACAATGTGTACCATGTACCTTATTTCCCAAGCACCACGCGTTCCACCCTGTAACCCGTTTTGGCTTTGCGCATTTTGAACAACGTTTTCTCCCACTGCTTTGTCGTTCTACAGGAGGGGACTTTTCCGGAAACCCTTATTCTCATCCACAATACACCACTTACAACGAAGCGTGGCGGTTCAGCAATCCAGCATTACTAAGTAAGCAGGTCTTTTTGTGCAGTATCTGGAGCGGTACAGTCCGTCCAGAGTACACTGGTCTTCCGCAGTGCTTGATGTGAACGTGATCTCCAACGCCTCGCTCTTCTGTTAACTTCCAGGTTCCCCTTATTATTATAGTGCCGCATCCCGTGGCTCCGCACCTTCCGCTGCTGCCGCTGCCTACGACCGCCACTAGTTACCACGGAGACCGGCTCAAACTGCAAGGCCAGGGATTGGGCCTCCACATTGTCCCCGTCTGAGAAAACACAAAGGGAATTGCGAGGAAGGATTCCGGGAGGAAAGCCACCGGGTCACCAGCTTCGCTTTAGAGGAAGGATGGCAACGCGCCGGGAGCCGCTTCACACTTTGGGCCATAAGAGTCACGGGCATCATTTCGACCTGAACATTTCCCAAATGACTTTGAAGAGATGATATAAATATATATATTATGAAATACAAAGTGAAAGCGTGAAGATTTCCTGCAGGAAAACGTTGGCTTTTCTTTGTTGTTGGGTGTTGTTCTTTTACTCATGCGTCCTCCGTTCCATTTTAGTCTGGTCTCAGCATCAACAGGCAAACAGCGCTTTCAGATGAAACAACAGTGTTGTCGGTACGTCCTTCGGGTCGGAATCATGTTCCGGCGCCACGGTACCACCAAAAAATCCAATCTCCTCCCAGCGACGCGGTCCAGAGCTGTGATTGGTTCTTCCGGAAACCCCCGTAAAAAACCTCTCCTTGAAAATGTGCTACTGTTTACCAAACGTTTTCCAGGAGAACAGCGAGCTGGAAAACAGCGCCCCTAGCGTTTTGGAGGGGAACTGCACGGCATAATTCAGCCTCGATCAACAGCAGCTGCAGTCCCGTGACCCCCGCCTAAAAATAAACGGCAACACGTGGCAAACAATCAGATGTAAAAAACAACATATGTATATGCTAATTGTTTAAAAAAACTAAACACGGCGACCTTATACTTGGGATTTTAAATGTTAACTTATTTTTTCCCTCTGTCATAACATTTTATGCATAAAAAAAGCATTCGATTTTGAAAGTAGTTGTCACAAATATTCCTTTTTTTTTGCACTACGCCTGCTCATTGGAATTATTTGAGGAATTCTTGCGTACGCCAAACACAGCGGAGGCAGACGGGCCGAGGTGGCGTGCGCAGGCGTCGGTAGAAGCGAGCCGTGGCTTTTGGCTACACGAGGAAGACTATTCGGCTACTTAGTCATACCACTAGATGCCTGCAGTTGCGCATACCGACTGCACATTAGCTTCCACGTATGCCTTATCCAACCCGTGGCGTTCGTTGGCCTTTTCCGGGTCACAAACGCCACATCCATCCCTCCCCCGCGGACTGAAAGGAAACCCCGTCTAGTTGCTTTTGCGAATATTTTGTGAATGTACCTTGAACTACATTTGCCAAAGACTTAGTTGGATATTTAATATTTTATTTACAGTGTACGCGTGCGTCGATGAAGCAGTATTATCTTGCAAAACAAGCAGTCACCACCGACGCCGTGCGTACCAGACAAACGCGCGACTATGTGAATATTGTGAAGACAATTCTTCTTTGTAAATATCGTCATACGCTACTGACCCGGCTTCCCTTTGTAGATAAACGGACCGATGCATTTACGTGTGTGTCTGTATTGTCACGTCGTGCTGTTAGAGGAGGGCGCGGCCGCCGCGTAGCCCGAGGCGACGTACACGCCCTTTCGTAGCGGGCTGACATCGCAAAACTGTAAGTTGTCCTTGTCATTTTCACCTCATGATGATGGTTTTTTTTACGTCACTATGCAACAAAGTTAAATGGCTTTCCGTATCATCTCTGCTCGCCGGGCTCGGACTAACGCTTCTGCAGGAGAGCGGAGGAGGTCCACTTGTCCACAGGTCTTTGGCCGCTATCAACGCTTCCGTCCCATCAGCCGTTTATAGATGTTGCCATCGTCCACTTGACAGTCCGCGTGTGCGAAGAGGAGGAAGCGAGAAGGACGGAACCTTAGCTGCGCTAAGTGGAACGCCTCCGAGGGAAACGTTGTAGAGATGACACGGGAGACATTAAAAAAGAGGATTTCCGAGGAAAAAAAACCTGTATGGAAAAAGCCCTGTGGCCTCAATCATTGCTCTGTTTCGGTTCTGTTCCAATTCCTTTTGTGCACATGAGAAATAAATTCTTTTATATGTCACCCTTGACTCGGCGTCTCCTTGTGAGGAACCTCGTCGACTGAGGTTCGAGGAATTCCAGCTGCAAATTTGAATACCAGTTGAAAAGTTTCCATTTTGCAGCGTTGGACCTTAAGGACAAAATGGGACAAAAAAGGCAAGCAATTTCTTGCAAAGAAGCATGAAAGTGAAACAGCACAATGCGGACTGAATGTGGTTTAGTGTCAGGTACTCGCAATCTCTTGATGGCAAAGGCAAACAAGCTTTCTCTCTTTGAATGCGTTGGGATTGCTGAGCTGCGTCATCGAAATACGTTCATTGATGGACAGCCACTCGTCAGCTTAGGATGAGTCAATAAACGCTTCTTGCGGAAGATCGTCCATCAAACTAGCAGTCGTGCCAAAATGTTGTGTTGCTGCTGGATGTTCACAGTGTCAAAGTGATACGTTTGGTTTCTTTTCCGGAGGTTTAAGACAACAATGGATGAAGCAAGTGCAGCAGAGTAAGCAATTTATCGCAAACGAGCATTGAGGTGCCACAGGCTGCTCATCGGCACAGGCTTGAAAAAGCAAAATCTCTGCAAAAATGTGGATTGAATTTGGATTATTGTCAGATATTCACACTCTCCTAATCTCTTAATAGAAAGAGAGCTTTCTCTCTTTGAACCTGTGGGATTGTTGGGCTGCACAAGCAAAGTCTCTCGCAGCTTCAGCGCCATTGCTGCGGAGGTTGAGCGCACATTTCTAACCTCTTCAAACATGCTGAGCCTCATGGAACGGAAAAGTCTAGTGGTAAACCCCCAAAAATGTCACCGGCCCTGAGTCGAAGGCTCCCATTGGCTGCCCGTCAGGACACGGGACCATCCTCGGCCCAAATGAAGGTTGTTACCGGTGCCGAGCGCAGTCTGATAACCATCACACGACATCTGTGAGAGAAGGGTTTTGAGAAGATCTTCTGAACATCTTCAAAATCGCTGTTTGGAATTTGCAGGAGAACACCAAAAATGGGACATTGAAAGGTGGAAGAAGGTTTTGTTCTCCCCTGACGGTCCTCATGGCTTCCAACGTTACTGGCATGACAAGGAGATCCTGCCTGAGATTTTTTCCACATGGCACTATCGTGATCTTTCATGATCTTTAGGTTGTGCAGGGGCGTCAAACGGCAGCCGGCTATGTGGTTTTTCAACAGGACAACACTGCACATCACAAAGGACTTCTGGTAGATCAATAAGCTCACTCTTCAGGCCATCCTGTTTGTTCCCTTCATCTGCATCCAATGGAGAACATCTGGGGATTGATGGCAAGGGAAGCTCAGAAAAACGGACATCAGTCCCAGATGGTGGATGTCCTCCATGAAGCCATCTTCCCACCAGCCTCCTGGAATCACCGACATCAAACATGGCGAAACAAAATTTTGAGGTTCATTCATTCATTCATTTTCTATGCCGCTTATCCTCATTAGTGTCGCAGGGATGCTGGAGCCTATCCCAGCTGACTTTGGGCGGGAGGCGGGGTACACCCTGGACTGGGCCTTTTTGAAACACATATTTTTTTAGCTATAGTTTTAGAGTTTTGATTAGCCTTTTTCACATCAACGCTTTTTAAAAAATGTCTCTTGCTTCCCTGAAACCTTCATCCTCTCGCTGTCCGCTTTATTTGGATCTGTTACTGGTTCTACTGGCGCTCACTTCTCTTTTATGCAATGCACAGATTTGATTGGCCGAGAAGCATCGTGAGGGATGACTTATCTCACTACACAACCGGTACTGAAAAACACAAAAAAACATGCGGGTCAAAAGAGAAGCACTTGAAATATGTCAATAGTTTAGGCACGCAGGGGTCTGGGTCGGGACTTGGACCGCGGCCTGCCAGTTAGATTGCCTCAAAACCAACCTAATTCCGCAACACATTTGATTTATTCACTTGCAGCCAGACATGAGTCGCGGATGGTGCAGTCCAATGTTGACTGCGGTATTTATTTATGAATTCCTCCTCTTAGAAGTATTCATATTAAAGTAGTTGATTTGGATCCTCCTCTGTAACATTTTCATTTCCGTGTCGTGTACGCTGGCAGTGCCACCCAGCTGCCTGGAGGGCGCCAACATTTTGGGCTCTGTGTAAAAGGCAAAGGCCAACACTTGCCGGATCGGCGGTTCCAACCCCGTGCCAAACAGGCTCAGACGGGGGGAGGAGGAACAGGCTTTAATTCCGGTTTCTCTCCTGCCCCTGCCTATTGTTTATTTCACGGATCCCCTGTGAAGCGTCAAAAGCTGCTGTTTCTGTCAGCCCCTAACCGCCCGGCGTGTTTGTCATTCAGGCCTTGTTAAAGGATGGAAAAAAGGCAGAGTGGGAGAGAGAAACACCCCAAAGAGCAACACACAAATGCACACCAGCGCTCCCATCTGAGAATTCCCAGTGGTAAAATTATTCCATTTAGATGGGAACTTTTTGTCACTACCCCGGCTAAATTGGCCCATCTCGGAGAAAGCAATAAACTGTGCACCCCGGATGCATCTGTCAGTCAAGCTCATCTTTACTTTGGCGGCCCAGATGACAACGCCGGCAGCAGAGAGGCGCACGGCGGCTGAATCGGCCGCACTGATTGGCTCTCATCAGTTAGGCATTACGGAAAGCACCTGTCATCCTCGGGGCTTCTCAAACCCCAATCGCGGAGGCACAAGATTTACTCCAACCCTTCACCCTCGTTGGCGACGTGGCTGGCGGGGACCCTGCAGCCGGGCCTCCTTTTTAGCGTGACTCGCGTTTTAGCTCGGCTCTGTAAGGTATTGTTCCGCAAAATCAGCGCCCTCACGGTATCTCTGAGCATTTCTTATGGAGTGGTGCTAAAATGTCAGTTAATAAAATATAACTTTCGCTGTTTGTGGGACCTTCTAGAACAAACTAGCACTGTATTATGAAGGTCTCTACAACCACTGAAGTGTTTTTTGCAAAACTGGTAAAAACGTTGTCACCATGCTTCCCAGTTTTCAGCATCGTTGACAAAAAAGCGGTAAACACCACCAGTATTGCCTACAACGGTAGTATTTCCCAGCGGTCTGAAATGCACCATACGAGGCTAATTAACAAAAAACAAATCAGTTTAGGATATTGATGCGTCCACAAAGTGACCACACAGCAAGACGCAAGATGTCACACATTGTTCTGGGATGAGTGGTGGAGGTGGCCCTGCGCTGACGTTCTGTCATCTCCCTGCATGGGATCCTGTCATCAGCCTCATCATGTGGCTGTCATAGTTGATGTTGGCGAGGGGAAGAGGCTAACTCCGCTGTGTCAATCAATGAGCCCTCATTAGAAGAGGCTTTAATTAGTGGCGGCGGTATTGTTGCAAAAGATGCCTTCGTTAGCTCAGTTAATCCCACATGGATTGGCCGGGGGAGAGGCGACAGAGGAGTGTTGCGCTACAATGAAGTGCCTCAGAGTGTGTGTGTGTGTGTGTGTGTGTGTGTGTGTCATTTGCTGAAATGAAAGCTTTTTTGTTCCCGTTGTTTATGTAAATATAAAGCTTTATAACGAAACGATAACGCTGAGTTTCGAGGCCCGTTCATTGAATAGATGGTATTATTGTCGTTATGTAAAAAACTCTATTGTGGGGCATAATTAAACATTTGCGTGCCTTTTTAAGGATATTTTGTGCATATTTTCTGCCAATTTATTGCTACACATTGTTTTTGTCAATTTGACTACATAATAACCTTCAGTTAGTTCTTGAATTCAGATCTTGCAACTTTCCCTGGCCTCGAGATGGCCTTTTGCTGGTAATACGTGTGAATGTGGGGTCCCACAAGGTTCGGTTTTGGGGCCGAAACTTTTTATCTTAAGTATATCAATGACATTGGTGATGTTTATGAATTGTGAGAGTTTGTTTTGTTTGCGGATGACACAAATGTCCTCGGTTCAGGAGATCATTTGAAAACATGATCAAAAAACATTGAAAGTAAAAATCGGTCGGATATAAATAAGTTATCGTTAAAATCCAACTATCCGATAATGGAGTTAGTAGTGAGAGGGTATCAGAATTTTAGTTTTTGGGAATCGCACTGCACGAAAATTGACCATGGAAACCGCATGTATTAGATGTTAGAAAGACAATGACAAAGAATATTTTTATATTGAACAAAGTCAAGCATGTTTGAAATTGCATTGAGAATGTTGTATTGCTCACTTATGCTGCCTTCTTTGAGTTATTGTGCAGAAGTGTGGGGTAATGCATAAAAGGGCAATGTGATGCCTTTGTTCTATTATACATATATTATATACTATTTATTCATAAAAATTTCTTACATTTGCAGAATAGTTTATTAAATCAAGTGTTGCTGAAATGCAAAGAGATAATAGACGTTATTCATTCTGTTCAAAGCCCAAAACAGTGTTTTACCAGAAAACCTGAAAAACACGTTTGTGTTTACTTCAGGTGATAAAAATCATAGAAGAAAATTTAATTTCAGGCAACAAGTGACTACTTTGAAATGTGTACTTTAGTTGCTGGTGTAAAACAAAGTTTAAAAGGTTGTATGGATTTTTATAGATTTAAAGAAGGGTATAAATGCAGAAGAAAAGCTCAGATCTACTTCAGCCGGATAGCAGTGATGTCTTCTTGAACTGATAATAGTTGATTTGTATCAACTCGAATCAAAGTGTTGCTGGGGAAGGCAAATGAAAGTTCATTGTTTGTGATGTCAACCCATCTTGTTGTTGTTTTGTCCGTCCAAGTAGGCGGCGGGCAAATAGAAGAATTATTTCTTCTTACTGCTCCCTTCCAATGATGGAGCTGTGTAAGTGTAATATGTTCAGTACAAAACATGTTGGTAGCCGGAATAAATCCCATTCATTCATTTTCTATGCCGCTTATCCTCATTAGGGCATGCTGGAGCCTATCCCAGCTGGCTTTGGGGGAGAAGCGGGGTACACCCTGGACTGGTCGCCAGCCAATCGCAGGGCACATACAGACAAACAAACATTCACACTCTAATGGACAATTTAGAGCGGCCAATGAAGCTAACATGCATGTTCTTGGAAAGTGGGAGGAAACTGGAGTACCCGGAGAAAACCCACACACATGCAAACTCCACACAGAGATGCCCAACGGAGATTTGAACCCAAAACCTCCTGACTGTGAGGCCAACATGCTACCCATTCAGCCACCGTGCAGCCCGAATAAATCTCACGTTTAAAAAAATCAAAATTACACAGTGCCCTTGAACGTCTCATCAGTGCAATGGGGAAGTGGAAAGGAGACAGAAACAGAGTTGTTCATCACAATGTACGTTCAGTGAACACATAAACTACCCCGTGCACACACAATAAAAAAGAAAATTGCACAGCTGGAATCTGTCTATAGTGTCCCAACTCTAAAAGAGCCACAATCCATTCTTCGTGGAGACTGTTTGGCCACACGATAACCAAGACAGTGTGTGAAAATCTTACGTGCATACTTTTGGCAACCATTTTCAAAACAGTTTTGCAGACAACTTTACTATTTTGCACTCTGGTATGTTTTTTTTCCTAAAATAATATTAGTCATTGCTGTGGTACAAAGAAGAAGGTAGAAATAAACAAACAATAGTAGGAGTCCGTACTTAAATCAAATAGTTTTGCAGTTAGAGCATTGAAAACCAGTTCACATTATTAGAGACCTCTAGACATGAAATAACACCCCTATAGTCATCTTTACACCCCAATTACCAAATGTTGTACACGACAGAACAGAACCGAAAATAACACAGAAGACATAACAAAAACGTGTGCTCTTGTGTGTTGCAGTAAATGCGTTCCGCATGTGTGGAGGAAAGGAAGTCGGGGGTTCAGATTGGAGTTTTTGCTTGGAGTAGATTATGGCCGCAATGGTAGCCCGTGTTACCATATGTGTTATTATTATTATTATTTGTTGTGTGAAAATTCAAAACTGCAACAAGTCTGGTGCTTGTGCGTCTCATCCGACATTACTGATATAAGTGTAACCAGCGTGGAATGCGTGTCATCACAATGTCTTCTGCATGCCTTATATTTGTATTGACTTCCTTTTAGCCATTTTTATGCTTGAAAATGCTTAACTTGGGCAAAAATAAACATACAATTTGTTAAAATATGCATTATCCTACTAATAATAGACGTTATTAACCACAAAACTACATGGTTTATTAATTAATGCATTTTTGTTGAACCGTGATGTGTCTGTAGTGTGCAGAAATTAAACGAGTACAAAGTACAAAAAATGCTGATATCACACAGGCAGTGTTGATATCGTTCTAATTGAAAACATGGAATCGGTTCATTCTGAACGCTCCAGAGCAAAACACTGAAAATCTATGAAAACAGAAGATTATTGTAAGCATACACGACAATAACAGGATGATTTCCACGCAGCGTCATGGCGCCCCAGTTCAGGCTGATGATCCCGACGCTGACAGGATGATGATTATTGGGTCATTTTCACTGTCGGCGGGCGAGACCATCCAGGCGACAAGAACATGACTTTGTGATGTTTGTAATGAGTGAGCATTGATTGATGCAACGCAGCCTGAAGAGGTTTTTTCCCCTCCATGTTGGAGCTCTAAGGATGCCGGAGCTCAGTGTGCCCCCCCCCTGCACTGCAGCACACACGGCAATTAGAATAATGAGCCGTCGGAGGGGCTGGTGTGCAGAAACGCGCACTTGGTGTGTTTCTCAACCGGCCCTGCTCTGCCAACTACGTGCTATTACACCGTTCCCATCCCTGCTGGATCAGTCAGCGGCGTGGCGCAATTTCCCTTCAGGAGCTAAATTATCCTTTTGAATGGCCATCGTGCAACACATTGTGTAATTAAGTTCTAAATATGCCTCGCTACCTGATTGCATCGCGCCGCAAAAGGAGCTTGGGGGGGTGTAGTCACGGTGAGCAATAAGCAGTGGGGAGGGATTGGAGGTCGTACAGGAAGTGGGTAAGGGCATAACCAAAAAAAAACTAAATGGAGAAAAAGGGACCTGGACCCCTGCCCAAGCTGAGAGAGGCTCATCCGACAAAAATTCAGAGGTGGTGGGGGCCGTTTGACCGTTTTCGCTAAGACTGGCTTGGGACCGGCTTTTTTTTACCCCCAGTGTTGTTCTGTGTGAACAGCCCTGACACGGAATGCGGGCCCTGCCAATTTTCCGGCTTTGGAGCTATAATATCGCGAATCCCTTTCGTACACGCCCACTGTTCTGTGTGAACGGCACCAAACCACTAATTTAGCTCTGGTGGAGGCGATACTGGGACTGAATGAAAGCAAATGAAGAATGACCAGAAAAGTAGGGAACAAACTCACAATATCACGCTTCACTGTGAGGTGTCGTCTTACGCCAAGGAAAAAAGGAGCCACCTTAACTCCACCAACAGCTGCCAGCGTGGACAGGGCAGATGTGCTGAAAAGAGGCGCCGAAACCCAAGAAGCCCGCTGAAACCTCACTCGCCACTGTCGCGTCACCAATTCGTGCCGCCAAGGAAAAAAGGAGCCACCTAAACTCCCCCAACAGCTGCCAGCGTGGACAGTGCAGATGTGCTGAAAAGAGGCGCCGAAACCCAAGAAGCCCGCTCAAACCGCACTCGCCACCGTTGCGTCACCAATTCATGCCGCCAAGGAAAAAAGGAGCCACCTAAACTCCACCAACAGCTGCCAGCGTGGACAGTGCAGATGTGCTGAAAAGAGGCGCCGAAACCCAAGAAGCCCGCTGAAACCTCACTCGCCACCGTTGCGTCACCAATTCATGCCGCCAGGGAAAAAAGGAGCCGTAGGTACAAATTTCTAATCCTCTCCCGAATGTGCCGCAAATTTTGAAAGGTTTTCATTTTCGGCTGGTTCTGCTTGATTCGTGGTGATTGGCGCATAGTGTGACTGGGAGCTTTAAGACCCAAAACTTGACAAACTAGTACATCACAGCAGACTCATGGATGGGAGCGTCACTTTGGAATTAACCCGTTTTGTTGGATTCTGTGTAAAAGACAGAAATTGTCACAATCTCTTTGTGATTGGCTAGAGCTGCAGTAGGGATGCCCCGACGCCAGTGGTTAAGGGTTGTGATGTCAACACCCAAAACCCACCAGACACGGGCAAGGGCTCGTCGGTATGGTAACGGTGGTTCTGTGTAAAAGACACTATTTTGAGCTGTACCAGAAATGCGATGATGCTGTCATCGTCCAACCAGTATTTTACACATCACAACAGAAGGTGCACAGTTGGGGCGGAACCTCATTTTGCTTGGTTCTGTGAAAAACTTCTGTTGGACTGTGGTTCTGATGCAGCATTTCTGCGGGATCCCTGCGTAAAGAGGCCAAAGAGGGCAGAAATACGAGCGCGAGGCCACACTCGCCAACCCCCACCACCTCCGCCTCCCTCCCCCCGCCTCCGTTTTCCCCGACGCCTCCAGCCCCTCCTCTACCCAACACCCAGTCACTGTCAGGCCAAACACATGATGAATTGCCCTGTCAACAGAATTCATTCAGGGACCAATTAATTCAGCAGAAATGAACTAGAGCCATCAGTCGCTGAAAAACTCGGTGCAAAGAGAGCAAAGTAGCCCCACTTCACAAAACGAGGAAGCACGGGGGGGATCGGGGTGAGAGGCTGGAGAGGGAGAGGGCAAAGCAGAGGAGAGAGGGAGCGAGAGCGTGCTGGAAGTTAGTCTGACAGAAATTGGTCATTTAATGCTTTGGCGCACTGGAGACAGCCCCTGTCATAGACGGAGGCATGGCAGGGGCTCCCCTGGTATTTTATTTATTAATTATCCTATGCAGCGAGGGGCCTCTAACTGTCTCAGTCCGGCGCCGTCAGCCCGGCTCGCTGTCATTTTCTCTCCGCAAACAGATCCTTTAACACCGTGCTCCAGGTTAATGGAGACAAAGCCCGCATCCGCCCGCATCCGCCCGCATCCGCCCGCCCCAAAGACAGTATTCATCCAGGTAATTATTTCATGAATATGTCGTTGCGATGCTAATAAACCGCTTTAGAGGTGGCACGCGCAACACGCCTGACCTCTTCAGCTCCCCGCTTGATGGAAGCCACATCGTCCGGGGGGGAGGGCGGCAATTATTTACACCTTACTGGGAAGTGCACGTCACCGGAGAGAAGTAGACCTCCGCGCCAGGGTGGCGTCTGGATGGCGAGTAAAGTTCATATTGCTGGGAAGACTGGTTATTTACCCATAACGCAACATGTTTTTGTTTAATCAGACAAGACTGCCCACACCGATACTGATAACCGGTACGTAAACCCTAACCCTAAAGTGTAGTTTGTGCACACATTGTTTGCTGAAGGACCTCAACAAACTAGGATGTGTACCCGTTTATTTGTCCTGATCAAATATCCGGACGTTACTACCGCATCACTACTACCAGGAGAACCAGAGCGTAGAGCGGAGGCCCGGCAAGGTGCACTGTATTGGGGCACACGCTCCAAGTAGCCGGTGTAATGCCACGGAGGACTCTGGCAAACCTTCTGCGCCAGGCGTTGTCGAGATGCTGGCGTTTCAGGCGGCTGATAAGTTCTTTTTTGTGCTCGATGGGCTTTCTTCCACTCATCGGGGTCACAACTAGCAAGCCAATTGTCTTCATTGGTAAGTGAATGTTGGTTGACAAGTGAGGTATGGGGAAGTTATGACAGGCCATTAACGTCACAGGCACGGGGAAAAGAAGCGCTTGATTTGCTCACCCTTATTGTACGGAAAATGTCGTCTCCTCTGTGTTTTTTTTAAATTGTTGGTTATCTTAGCTTTTTTAATCTAATCAGATTTATTGTTATGATGTCATCATATCGGCCCGAACGTTATCAATGCACTTGGCCAAGTAGCTATGCGAGCTAAAGTGCTAACATTACTCTCACATTTTAACAGCAGCATCATGCATCTGCTTGAGGCTTCTTGTCTCCAAAACAAGGCCTCTACATGCATGTCACCCAATTCAAAAAACCTGGTTCTTGTGTCTAGGCATGTGAGTCTTCCCTTTATTGTCTCCGTCCCTCACAGGAGGAGGAGATCCCCCTCCCCTCGCGAATGTGTTGTCGCATATTAACTTTCATTTTAGCATTAAGAGCCAGACATTCTCTCTGAAGTCGTCTGTTCAGGTTGTATTGATTTGTCTCCCTGCGTGCACATTTGATTCAAGGGCATCATTCCAAAAGTCTCATCCCTTTTCTATGTTGAAGCCAGCAGAAGATTTAGCCTTGACGTCCTCAAATTAAATCATTGGAGCGCCTCAGTATTCAACAGTGAGAGGATGATGGATTGTTGTGGCGTTTGGAGTTCATTAAAGAACTCTAAAGAAGGTTCTAAAAAGGGGGTCTCAAATTTGTGGCCCGCGAGATGATATTTTGTGGCCCCTCACCTTCATATGAAAGTTGAATGTTAGTGCGGCCCCCAAATTTTAAATGAAAGGCCTTTTTTACAGTGTTGTGTGTGGAGCTGACGAACCACCAATCACAGTGGGGTATATGGCTCTCAGGGGCGTGACATCGACCCGGCTTGATCCAAGCAGAGAAATATTTTCCAGTGAGTGAAAAACGGATCATTTTTAGCAGCTTTGCACACAACTTCTTCACACCGGTGTCCTTGTTTATCTTATTTTCTGTTTGAAACATTTATATATGATATACATTTACATACGTTTATAGGATATGAATATATATATACATGAGAAGATTGGATTTTTTAAAATTTTCTATTAAAATTGCGTGCGTGTGTTAATGTGCGACTCTGCCCCCCCCCCAAAGTAGGTCGAGTTTGAGACCCCTGTCCTAAAGATACATATTGCTGAGATTACACCGTTAAAACGTTAATTTGGCAAAGTAAGGGACATTGAAGTGTAATACCGCAGGCCTTCAGGCTATCTTCATGACCAAGTTGGCTGCACGAAGATGATATCAACACCAGCTAACGAAGGTGTCGTGTTTTTTTTCCTGCCGATCAAAAATCTGCTGAATCATCCCGCGGGTGATTATGACGGCCCATATGGCCGGCGTGCAGGAGGCCGGGAAACACTATCATCCCACGGCGGCGCCGCCTTTGCCAAAGGTTTGAGCTTGTCTTTTGTGGCGGCGCGGGGCGGTGTTCATCGCGGCGCGTGAATTATTTACGGCGTCTTTTCTCTTGGCCCAAGATCCTCCGGTGGAAAACACGGGAGGATCTGAGGAGCAGCTGGGAGGCTGCCCGTTACTGGCGGATCCTCGTCTCTGACATCAGGAAGCGAAATTCGACGCTGTTTCCACTGTCGTTCATTGATAGGTCGGTGTACCTTGGATGGCCCCTTCTTCATGTCACTCACTTGGAAGGAGCCATCGGGGCTTGCAAAGCGCTGTAACATATTGGGAGCTCTTTTAGAAGAACGGGTGGCACTTATTACCTTTTCTGAGGGCAGAATTTCTGTATTGGATCTCGTCGGAGGGTGCGGGTATACCCAAAGTCGGTCTTACCAATCTTGTTACATCTGTTGGGCATAAACGGCGAGTAATTACGCTCAGGCAAGTAAACCTCCCTTCTTTCTTCTCATTGCTCCCCGTTCACCACATAGACAACCCTTGGCGTGCAACCCAAGTGAACTTGACAAATGGAATAGAAAAGCTAACAGAGAAGAAAGAGGTGCTTAGGCCGCCTGTCAGCGCTAAAGTGCTGGGCTGATTTCTGTTTACTCACCATGTTAGAAACTCCGCTTGTCTTTCCTGCGGCTCACTGAAGTGAGGCTGTCTGCATATCGGCGGGTCAGCACGCCAACCTTGGCAGCGGCGGCACGCTGAAATGTGCAAAAGCACAAGCAATCGTTCCCTCAGGGGATAATGTCAATCCAATCATCCGCTCCGGACCCAAACATCTGAACAAAAATCACATTTTACAGAGAAAAAGTGCACTTTTGCATGCTTACAAACTTGTAAGAAGACAAAGTTCCCACCTTTAGCTTCCGTCATTCCTTCTTTCCTGGCCCGGATGGAGCTTTGTGTTGATGAGGCAAGCAGAGAAGTTGTTAAAGCTTCCCAAATGAAAGAATACCGTAGCATCGCCACCATTGGCGCCACCATTGGTGTCAGGCGTGTGATCCAAGAGGGCTGAATCAACGGGCAATTAAAACCACAAGATTCAACGTACCAAAGGCTAAACTACAACAGTTTGTTACGCTCAATATTGTACAAGAACCCGGACAGAGTCTTCTTCTTTTCCTGTTCAGGGGCCATCACAGCGAATCAAGTGCTAACCCTGTCTTCTGTATCCTCTTCTCTTGTCTTCTACCTTCATGTCCTCTTTCACTACATCCATAAACCTCCTCTTTGCTCTTCCTCTAGGCCTCCTGCCTGGCAATTCAAAACTCAGCATCCTTCTACCAACATATTCACTATCTCTCCTCTGGACATGTCCCAACCATCTCAGTCTGGCTTCTCTGACTTTATCTCCAAAACCTCTAACATGTGCTGTCCCTCTGATGTGCTCATTCCTGATCCTGTCCATCCTGGTCACACCCAAAGAGAACCTCAGCATCTTCATCTCTGCTACCTCCAGCTCTGCCTCCTGTCTTTTCCTCAGCGGCACTGTCTCTAAACCAAACAACATCGCTGGTCTCACCACAGTTTTGTACACCTTTCCTTTCATTTTAGCTGAAACTCTTCTATCACACATCACACCCGACACTTTTCTCCACCCATTCCAGCCTGCCTGCACACGCTTCTTCACCTCTTTTCCACACTCTCCATTGCTCTGGACTGTTGACCCTAAGTACTTAAAATCCTCCACCTTCTTTATCTCTTCTCCCTGTAACCTCACTCTTCCACTTGGGTCCCTCTCATTTACACACATGTACTCCGTCTTGCTGCGGCTGACCTTCATTCCTCTCCTTTCCAGGGCAAACCTCCACCCCTCAAGCTTCTCCTCCACCTGTTCCCTGCTCTCACTACATATCACAATGTCATCTGCAAACATCATAGTCCATGGAGATTCCTGTCTAACCTCGTCCGTCAGCCTGTCCATCACCATAGCAAACAAGAAGGGGCTCAGAGCTGATCCCTGATGTAGTCCTACCTTCACTCGGAACTCCTCTGTCACACCTGCAGCACAGCTCACTACCGTCTTACAGTCCTCGTACATGTCCTGCACCGCTCTAACATACTTCTCTGCCACTCCAGACTTCCTCATACAATACCGCAGTTCCTCTCTGGGCACCCTGTCATAAGCTTTCTCCAGATCTACAAAAACACAATGCAGTTCCCTCTGACCTTCCCTGTACTTCTCCATCAACATCCTCCAAGCAAATACTGCATATGGAGTACTCTTTCACTAAATTAAATACTTAGGAAGCAACTGGTGGGCCGGATTCAAACGCTTGGCGGACCGGACAAGGCCCCAAGCCCACCCCTGGTCTACTCTCTCCCCTAGAGGTAAGGTAAGAAGTACTGTCAACCCAGGAAACACTTTATGGGAGGTGTTCAAGACACTGAAAACCTCAGGGAAGACCCAGGACACTTTGGAGAGACCATGTCTCTCAGCTGGCATGGGAACGCTTTGGGATACATCTGGAGGAAGTAGCCAGGGGAGGGTTTTTTCTGCAACTGACCCCAGATAAGCAGAAGAAGCAGATGGATGGAACTTGCATCTTTCTTTGGCGGCGTGTTGAGCAAAACTTGCAATATCACACAATAACCGCAGTTCTTGTGGAAAACCCGAATCATAGAAAAACTGGGACCTTGACCAAATAAATATATGAGGGAGTTCTTGGAAATGTTTGACCTTGTTGAACCCTGACTCTAGAAGCACCTTAAAATTCAGGGTTAAAGTTTGATCAAAATTGCTAAATATTGCATGCCAGACAATGCCAATCTAACAATATCACCATTTTTGGTGCGGTTACTGGTTTTTGTTCTGGGAAGTTTGGGGCTGTGGTTCCGGTTGGCTTGGTAGGTCTTCTGTGACTGAGAGCTGTATAAGTTTTATCCATCCATTTTCTATGCCGCTTATCCCCGCTGGGGCCGCAGGCGTGCGCTGGAGCCTATCCCAGCTGACATGATTTAGTCATGTCCCCTGCAAAAAAAAGTAACAGTTGACTTTCCCGTCCACCGCTTTACTGGAAAGTGTAGAAATGCGGACTGCAGACTATAGGAGGAGCGTGAGGAGTCCCTGGAAGGAGAGCACACATGAGGGGATGGGCTGTGGAACATAATGAATGGAATGAGACTAATTAGGAACACGAGAGCAGGTGCCATGCTGCGAGCTGACAGAGACGACAGCAAGACGACATGCCAGTGCAGGCAAGAAACACACACGTGCACGACGCCACCAACACGCAGCTGCGGTTATGAGGGTGTATCGTGACAGGCACGGCGACTAAAGAACTTTCTGCGTTTTGTCATATGAAACCCCCGAGGAATACCCCTGACAGCAAGCAGAGACCCCGGCACCGCGGGGGTCTCTTTCCTTTGTCTCGCACATTCCCTTTATTATTTTTGCTCCGCCGCGGTGGAGGGAAGTTCACCAAAGAGGATTTTTTTTCGCTCCCAATTATTTCTGCCATTGCTGGAGACTTCAGGCGCCGGAAATTCACAAAACTCTTTTGCAAGGAGCGCTGTGAGAAAAAGAACAGAGGCGAGCTGCGACAGACAAAGAGCAGTCAAGCTTTGCGTCTGTCGTGCCTTCATGGAAGCTACGCTGCCTTAGCATGAGAACTACGAACGGTATGCCGGAACCGAGATGCTTGATAGTGGGGATACTGGCCACGTCCTCAGCACCCCATTACACAAACCGGTATCGGCGGCAGCGCTTCTAGTGTCACGAGCGAGGCCTTCTCACCGATAACTGATATCATCCGGCACTTACTTATACCGATATCAGTAACAACTTTCCCCTCAAACTGATGTCTGTCGGCTTCACTACCGATATCAATCAGCACGTCCTATTCCATATCAATATTGATATTCCCTGTCGTGAGAGATGCTCCAAATTGGCCTTCTTACCAATAACCGATATCATCCAGTAATTGCTCACTGATATCCACCTATAGCAATATCAGTAGCAGTTCTTCCCTCACACTGATGTCTATTGGCTTTCATACCGATATCAATCAGCACTTGCTATTCCATATCGGTTTTGATATCGTTATTCTCGGTATTGGCAGCAGCTCAGCTCTCAAACTGATGTGTGAGCTTGATATCGTGCAGCACTTCATTACCAACACCGATATCAACCGATTGCAATATAGTTATAAGAGATGCTCAGTATTGGCTTTCTTAGCGAAATCTGATATCATCCACAATTGAATTACCAACATGAACCAACACTGATATCGGCAGCAACCCCTCTCTGGATCTAATGTTGTTAAAGATGCTCCATGTTGACTTTCTCACCGATATCAACCAGGTCTTCGCTAGCGATACCAATAGGAACCGACGCAGACATTGGCATCAGATTTTCCCTCCAGCTGATATTGTGAGAGATGCCTGATAAAGGAGACTCCATTTTGGGATTTTTCCCGTTTTGTAGTATTTTACGGCACGCTCCACATGACGGCTTTAGGTTTTGTTTTCACGTCGTTTCCTATTTCTGTGCCTTTGTTTTGTTTTTCGCTCACGACGAAAAAAAACGATATCGCTTTTGTTGATGCCAACATGGGTCGATGATACGGGCCGCCGCCGTTATCGGACACCGTCAGCTGCGTCTCCTTTTTCTTTGTGCTTTTTGTTCTGACAAACGGCGAGTGGTTTTGCAAAAACATCAAATTCTTCCCACTATTTGACTCATTGAAGCCCACTTGCCTGAGACCCAGAAACACGTCAGAAGGCAGGAATGCGTCTTTCATTAGCAGACGGGAACAAAGCTCTAAGGATTTCATCAATTTGTAGAAATGGAACGTCTCTTAGGGGATGCTACTGCAGGAGTATCAACTAAGGGGGGGAAATGCTTTATTAGCGGCGCTGAAAGCGATGGCAGCAGAAGCCGCCTCGGTGAAAAGGAGCACTTGATGTGGCATCAATCAGAGCCCAACCCCGAGAAGGTGCAGCAGCAGCGTGGAGTCCCGCAGTCCGGCTTCCGCCAAGCGGACAGCTCAATATCAGGCCTTCGTGCGGCTTGTCAATGAAGCTCCAAACACCAAGATGGAGCGCGGGAACGGGGTGAGGATGCGGGAAAGGCTTTTTTAATTATCTGCGGTCGGGTCGGTCTGTGCATCATCATTAGAGAGACTAAGTAGCAGTGGTCACTGACTCAGGTAGTGGTAAGCGGCACAATTAACAAGCTGAGGAGGGAGAACTGTATTCAATTTGAAAGCCTTCTCTCCTAATCCATCTCCAGTGATCAGCGGCGCTGCTGAGCTACGCCCTTTTACATTCAATTACATTAATCAGGTTATTACCTTGCAAAAAGTCAACGTTTTAATCAAGAACTGGCAAAGTGGGGCAGGATGTGCACGTGCGCAGCGTCAGGCGGGAAGAGTGATGATGCTCTTTCACGCCGAAAGCGCGGCCTGGAATGACAACGGGTGGCCGGATGGCTTTCATAGCAGTCCTCACTATCAATCTTCCACCCTCGGTTTTCCGACGCATGATTCGGTTGTGCCAAACTTTTGTGCAGGTCTTGGTTGTTGTGCAACATTGCGTGGTGCCCTGCAAAACATCTCCACAAATGTATTTATTTTAGTCCTACTGTTGCGTATGTGGACTGGATGACAGTAATCCCGTCAATCCTTTATGATGGTTTCTCCAAGTAAATGTCCTTGAAAGTGAAATTCCTTATTCATAGGTCAAATATTTTCACAGTTAGAGCATATAAAACATGTTTCGAACCTTCTAAGTACGCCATTTTTAGGGCCAGGAAATAACAGCCCTATAAACAACTTGACGCTAGACATCGGAGAAAATAAGACATTTGGAAATAAATAAGACACAATAAAGACTCACATGTACGCATTGGGAGAATCCTTGTTGCCATTCTTTTTTTTTTACTTCTTTTTTGGTATTTCTTTTTTGTGTAGTACTGTAAATACTTCCTGCGGTGGATTTAGTCTGGTCTTTTAGAAATGAGTGTCTTACTCCGTCAAACTCGGCACCGATGGCGCTGAGGCTGCGGGAGGCAGTTTTTCTTTCTTCTTTTGTAAATGGTCTTTTCGGAATATTTTGCCTTTATTCCCATAATATTTTGACTTTATTCAAACTTTTTTCCCCAACCTAATAAAAAAAAAATACAACTTTATTTTATTTCTTTAAAAAAATAAAAATACAATTCTTCAGTAACTCTAAGCTACTAAAATGAGATGATTTTTGCTAATATTGTATATTAAAATTTATATTTTGACTTTGCAATATTCTGCACTTTTTTCATTAGTTTTTTTCTGAATTATTTACATGGGCCAAAAATGGCCACTGGGCCACACCTTGGGCACCTCTGTCTTCTGGTAACCTTCTGGTAAAGAAAACAAACCTGCAGTATCACTCTGATACTGTGAACATCCAGCAGCAACACAACATTTTGGCACGACTGCTATTTTGATGAAAAATATATAAATAACCAAGTCCTCAAAAAGGGTTTGTTGACTCATCTTAACCTGATATGTGTTACCCGCCGATGATGTCACTTCCAGAAAAGAGGTTGAGCTGTGAGCGAGTTCGTCAACTATAAATGTAATTTTTGCAAATTCACAGTTTGCTTTCAAAAATCAAACAATGTAGAACTTAATTAATAATAATATTGAACATATTTATTTAAATCTCCATCGGGAATCTCTCTGTGGTGTTTGCTTGCAAAAACCAAAGCAGCACAAGCGCTCATTTTAACTGCACAGAGCAGCACAAACACATGGAATTATTTTGGTTTCATTTGGAGAAAATGGGGGGCTGCATGACCTTTGGTTGCCTAATAAAAGAAAGCGTAATAACTCGAAAATGAAAGCAGCACAAACGTTCATTTTAATTGCACAAACAGCACAAACACATGGAATTATTTTGGTTTCATTTGGAGAAAATGGGGGGCTGCATGACCTTTGGTTGCCTAATAAAAGAAAGCGTAATAACTCGAAAATGAAAGCAGCACAAACGTTCATTTTAATTGCACAAATGGCACAAACAAATGAGAGTATTTGAGCAGAGTTTTGCGCGGGTTGGGGGGCCACCTTCACTCAGGTGTGCCCCGCCTCTCAGTCAGCTGGAATAGGCTCCAGTATCCCCTAGTGAGGACACGCAATATAGAAGATGGACGGATATCACATATTTAAGCAACGTCATGTCAGGGACCCTTTCGGGTCCAACGGTGATGGGTGAAGGTTTTGAGGCGCGGCGCGTGCGGGGATTGCTGTAATCATTGTCCTCCGGGAAATCGAGATTTCAGTAAGGGTTTCACGATGGCGGCAGCTTGACCCTGGACCGCACACTACCTCAAGATTCATCTCATTCTTCAGCGGGAACATTACAGGCCCAGAACTCGGACTTCGGCTTTGTATTCCATAAGTCCTACAGAACCGCAAATCCTCTTATCCTTGCAGGGGGGGTGTTAAGGTGTGTATGAGGAGTGAAAACACCGAGGGAGGGGGGCTCAGGTCCCAATGGCGCAGATTGTTACGGCGACTCTCCCAGAACCTCCGCGAACACGAGCCGTTATCGGTGCGCGGGCGGAAACAACTTGTACGTCGAGGCAGCCGCTGGCTCGGGGATTCTTTCTCTGCGTGCGGGAAAGTCCATTTCCATGAATATGTGCTTCCTTTGCCACCCGTTGGAAGTGCTGACTGATTGCTGACTGCACACACAAAGTGAACGTAATTTAGCAGAACCTCCGGCTAAGCAGCAGCGCCTCACCCTTCCTCTCACTCTAACAGGGGAGGAAATCAATTCCCGGCCATCTATGACTGTCAAGAGATGTGTGCGGCTTTTTTACCGCGTTTCTTCATTTATCTGTTTTAGCCGCCCACTTTTTGAACTGGGCCTCGTTAGGACCCGACCCGACCCGACCCGAGGAGCGGAATAATGGAGGCAAACATAATGAGAGACGACAAGCAGGTGAGAACAGCTCAATAGGCGAGATAACCACTCTTTGATCCGAACGCTCATGCAGAACCCGCACCGGCCGCCTCGTCAGCAAACGTACTCTCCCAAGAAACTTTTAATGGAGGAACAGGAAGGAAAGCGCGCTTCCATAATCGGAAAGGTAGATTTGCTCTATCGGGTCGGCGTTTTGGGGAGGGTGTGGCTTGATAATGGCGTGTTGTTAAGCTCCCGGTTGTGGACTTCTTGCTGCGCTAACAAGACCTAAAGATTTCGACTTAAGATGTCTTGTTAAACGCCGACCTCGTTCCCCGGCGGACGGGAATGTGGAACCAGCCCGGCCCGTGACGGGTCGTGCTAATCCATTCGGTGTAAGCGACTAGCATGTGTCTAATTAAAATATGCCTTTTAATGATACGCCCTGACGTCCTCCAAAACACGGTCACGCCTTTCCTCCCCTAATACGGGAATATGCTGATTGCTTCAGTGACGGGGGGGCTCGTCCCGAGGCTGCCCCCCCCGCTGCAAACCCCAAAAAAGAAATAAATTCCATTAAACAGCTGCTTCCTGTTGGAACCCCTCCGTTGGTGACGTTTCCTTCGGCAGCTCGCCCGCAGGTGAGACGAGAACCCGCTCGTTTTAAACCGATCAAAGCCCGGCTGATTAGAACTAGATTAGATTAGAACTAGATTAGAACCTTCTAATTCCACAAATCAGAACGGGCCGGCAGGTAATTACTCTACGTGAGGAAATCTAGGAGGTCCTACCGCCTTTCTTTGCTTTTTTTGTCTCGGCGCCGTTTGACGGGACAGGTCCGTCGTGGGTGGGGTCCGTGGCCCTACGTGGCCAGCCCTGGATGAGAACAGGCCTTTGGTTAATGGGCTCTCTCCGGACAGATGAGGTCCATTACGAGGTTCATTTAAAAAGTGAATGGGGACGGAGAGGCAAAGGTGATGGAGGGACGGCACCGCCGCGTTGGATTAGGCGGGTCAAGGAGAGAACTAAATATATATTCAAACAGGGAGGATAAACGGACGTAGAAGAGCGGGAGTCCGGACCACTTCCCCATCCGAGACGCCATTTTTTAAACAAAGCCACCGGCTCCCAATTTCCATTTCTTTTTGCCCCCCTCCCCTGCTGAAAGGCTGAGTCGGATCTGGACTCATTGGTGTGTGGATAATGAAGGGGTTACCAGGAGCCGGGGAGAGACCCAGTAATTCCCCCGCACCGGGGGCACCGGGGGTTTTCGGGGCGGGGTTTGGATGAGTAGCCCTGCTCCGTGATGCATGCGCTCATGTGAGCTCGTGACAGCCCTCAGCCAAATCCTGGCCTGACCCCGACGGCACGTATTGCTGAGATCCGGCGCCGTCCTTGATAGGCCCAAATTCATATTTCATGTGCGAGAATTCCATCTTCTGGACGCTGCATTAGAAATTGGGCGTTCCTTCCAAGCAAGCGGGACTTGGAGAGGTTTTGCATTTGAAAATGCCTGAAATCGGCTTTTTTGACGATGTCTGACATTGCCCGGCACTTCATACCGATACCAGAAGCTGGTCCTGTCAAACCAATACATTGAAGGATGCGCAGTCTTTCTTACTAGTATCCGATATCAGCCATCACTTCATTTCCGATATCAGCAGAAGCTCTTCTCTCAAACAAACATCGTAAGCTTTCCTACCGATCTACAATATGGTCATGCATTTCATTGCTGATATCAAGGATACACAGTATTGGCTTTCTTACTAATATCCGATATCAGCCATCACTTCATTACTGATATCAGCAGAAGCTCTTCTCTCAAACAAACATCGTAAGCTTTCCTACCGATCTACAATATTGTCATGCATTTTATTGCTGATATCAAGGATACACAGTATTGGCTTTCACTACTAATATCCGATATCAGCCATCACTTCATTTCCGATATCAGCAGAAGCTCTTCTCTCAAACAAACATCGTAAGCTTTCCTACCGATCTACAATATTGTCATGCATTTCATTGCTGATATCAACCGATTCCAAGACCAGCAGCTATTCTCTCAAACGAATGACGCAAGAGATGCGTGATATCGCTTTCTTACAGATATTCAATATCATCAGGCACTTCATTAGCGATATCAATGCCAACTGATACCAGTATCAGCAGCAGCTCTTCTTTCAAATGAAGGTTGGGAGAGATGTTTGATACTATTTTTCATATACTTCATATCAACCGATACTGGTATGTCGAACTAAAGTCGTGAGAGATGCTCGATATCGGCTTTCCTATTAAGATTCGATATCGTCGAATCCTCCATTACCGATACAGGTATCTGCAGAAGTTCTCTCAAATAACGTTGCGAGAGATGCTTATCGGCGTTCTTACTAATATCTGATAACGTATTACCAATACCAGTATCATTTGATACCAATATCATCAGCTGCTCTTCTCTGACACTACGCTGCAAGAAATGCTTGATATCGGCTTTCTTACTGATATACAATATTGCCATTCACTTCATTGCTGATATCAACCGATACCAATATCAGCAGCTCTTCAATCAAATACAGTAAATGTAGAGTGAGATGCTTGATACTTGATACTAATATCTGATACCGTCCAGTCCTTCATTACTAATATCGGCATTATCCGATACTGATATCGGAAGCAGCTCTTCTGTCAAGCTAATCTTGTGAGAGATGCTTGATATCGGCTTTCTTCACAACATGCAATACAGTCCAAAACTTCATTTCCAGTATCAACCGATACTGATATCAACATCAGCTCTTCCCTCAAGCTAAAGCAGAGAGAAATGCTGGATATTAGCTTTTCCAAAACCAGTATCGCCCAGCACTTCATTACAGATATCAAGCGATATCAATGTTGGTAGCAGCTCTTCAAACAAAGTAATGTTGCGAGATATGTTTGATACCAGATTCCATGTTGATATCGTCCAGCACGTCATTGCCAATACCGATATCCAAATATGCCGATATCAGCAGGAGCTCTTCCTTTAAGCTAAAGCAGTGAGAAATTCTTGATATCAGCTTTTCCAAATCCAGTATCACCAAGTGGTTCATTACAGATACCAAGCGATATCATTGTTGATAGCAGCTCTTCCCTCAAACTAAACTGGCGAAAGATGCACGATATGGGCTTTCCTGTCGATATCGTCAAGCGCCTCCTTAACTGATATCGGCAGCAGCTCTTCCCTCAGGCTTAAGTCCTGAAAAATCCTTGATATTAGCTTTTCCGCATCCGATATCGTCCAGAACTTCATTACCGATATCAAGCGATACCAAAACATGCAGCAGCTCTTCCGTGGAACCAAAGCTGCTATCAATCAATGCCAAAATGATCCATATTTTATGCCGAGGTTAGGGAAGCTTTAAAAACAGCAGCATCTGTAAAAATGGAGCAAACCATTTTTGGCCTGTAAAAATTCTTCTCCATAAAATGTCCTTTTTTGGGTTTTCCTTTGTTTTTTGGTCAGACTGAATTCCTGCCAACAGGCTGCAGATGAAATAAAGCCTATGCAAATAAAAACGTGCGCCCCCGTTCATGCCGTGGAGGCGGGAGTATCATCTGAGCTCCATGTGAGGTCATGGAAATTAGCATATCATGTGGCAAAATGGTTAGACAATGTGTGGGCGTATCCCTCTCGGGGGCGGGGGGTCACCTTAAACATCATTTTAAGCCACCGTCGGAGCCCCGTGTACGCCGGGGCCGAACGTCCCCACTTCATTATGATAACGAGGCGAACCGTTCAAAGCAGCCGCGCTGTGGATAGGCTCCATCCCGCCTGACTGGCCGTCTCGCAGGACCCGGCGCGAGCCCCCATCCATCATGGGAATACTGAATCATTGCACATCATTATAGTAACAGAGAGCGCGGCGGCGATTGGCTGTGATGGCTGGATTACATGGATCTGAGGGGTGATCCATCACGCCGGGTGGCACGCTAACGCCTCTGCGTGATGGGGTTCACCCGCGGGGTCAGGGCCGGGTCAGCAAGAGGAGCTCCCCTCCGCACAGAAAGACCTCCAAGTGCGGGGTAATTTTCCTGCCATTCCTCAATTTAGGTTGAACTTGTAATCAGCGAGGTTATAGATTTATTGGAATGAGTCCGGATATATGGAGATGTAATAGCTCAAATGCTAAAATTGGATTCTACGCAATCACATGCAGTCTTCACGGAGGCGTGTTCCTCACACACACACACGCACACACAACCTAACCTGAGGCGATGTGTTGTCATCCAAACAAAATAAGTTTATTTTCCCCTCGCCCAGCATTTGCTCCCGTAAGGTCCCGGGGCCTCGGCGGGGAGTCCTTCCCAGCACCTGCAGCTCTAGCGGGCCGGCCCGCTCGCGGAGGAAAAGAGGCTTTGGCTGCTGCCCAAATATCTGCCTGCAAGGCCTTCTGTGCCAAAGCACAAGCCTTAGAAAAGCAGGAGGCGGCAATATTGTGGAACAAATGTCCCCTAATCTCAGCCGGCTGGTCTGGGGTCCTGATGGCTCCCCCTCATGTACTCCTAAAACTGTCACAACGGGGACACGTTCGCCTCATGTGTTCGTGCAGCAGAGCCGGAACGGGATACATTTATCCCACGCAGGCCTTCTCACAAAAACCAGTTTGTGCTCAAGGACTAGATAGGACAGCTCCGGTCAGAGGGGTTTTTGCGTGAAAGGATGAAACTTTGCTATTCATTAAGGCGCCGCATGTAAACGTGCTAAGACGTTATTTAGCCTGTATTTCGAGAATAATGCCTGTTTTTCCCATCTTTTTATTTTTACAAATATTTCAGTTTTTGAAATTTTCTTTTTTAATATTATGACTTTATTCCCATATTTGGACTTTATTGCCATGATGTTAATTAAAATGATATTAATATCCCCCAAAAAACAACTTTTGGTTTTGTGTGCTTCTGATTCTTCTATGACTTTGAAAAAAATGATTTTTTCTTTAATATTTCAAATCTATGCTACTAAAATGACAACATTTGCCTTCTTAAAATGAAGGGTTTATTCTCTTATATTTTTTCTTATAATATTTTCATTTTATTCTCCAAAAATTACAGCGGGTTTTTCAATTTCTACTGTTTTTGTCATTTTCGAACTATTCCAACATTGTGCTTGTAAATGTTCAGTAATTATGCTTTTATTCCATAAAATTCGGACTTTATTCCCATAATAATCACATTTTCCCCCCAACCTAATTTCCCCAAAATTACACATTCTTGTTTTCTTTGCTTGTCATGATATTATTATTTTGTCTTTAGTATTTCAACTCCATGCTACTAAAATGACGTTATTTGTCCTTTGAGCCTAAAATTGTTGACTTTTTTCATTTCTGCTGTTTCATTTCTGCTGTTTTTTACTGTACATTTTCCTCTTTTAACATCAGAACTTTATCTGCAACCTAATTTTGTTTTTTTCTTTTCTCACAATATTAGGACTTCAAAATATGAGATCATTTTTCTTTAATATTTCAAGATTATGCTACTAAAATGATTCTAAAATCATAAGCTTATTCTCACAAAATTGCCACGTTTTTCTGGTCATATTTTTACTTCACTCTTGTAAAACTAAAGCTATTTTTCCGCCTTTTTTGCTGTTTTTTTCCAACTGTTTCAACTTTATTTTTGTACATTTTCTTGCAACGTTAGAACTTTTTCCTCAACCCACTTTGTCAAAAATTGCAACATAATTTCTTGTTTTGTTCATCATGAAAGGGTTTCATTCTTTTGTGGCGCACAAACGACAGTCGTTAAGACACAATGGAGCGCCGGTCAACGACAGTCGTTTGGGTGGTCTGTAAAAGTCCCTAAAACTTTGACGAGGCCCATCCCTTTTTGGCAAATTCCAGCCCGGCCTTTTAGTGTAGAAATTGTACTTTTGTTCATGAAGTGGTCCATGGAGAGTAGATGGCGATACCTTCACTGCCCTCGCAGGCAGTTGCTGATTTCTTTCTTCTTCGGGACATTCCAAATGGCTGTAGTGGCAATCTTTTGGATCTTCCATCTTCTCTCAGGTTCAGATCTCTGGTTTTCCTGTCGTTTTTACCTCTAAATGCATTCTACGCGGGCAAAGCAAGACATTCAGGCCTTGCATTCACGCCTGGGCTACAAACACACATGGCGGTCGCTTTTTCACGTAACGTGTCTTTGGACGGCCAAACGAGCCAAGACCGAGTCAGCAGAGCCGCGGTACCCCGACCCATTAGCGTCTGAAACCCGCCACCATGCAGTCTTACAAAGGGTATTTCTAATTTGCGTCCTAGTTAACCATCCCGTGCATTGCTTGCATTCACTAGTCATGTGATCACTTTGAAATGATCCCCCAACACAAACACAATCTTCTTTATAAGTTGGAAATAAAAGGAAACGCTGCGCCAGGAATTGCAATGTGTTGTTAAATTGTTCATACATAGTAAATTCATGCCGTCGCCGGGAGATGAACTGAGGGGTTTTATAAGCCGCTGCGAAAACATTGCCCCGTGGTGTGTGTTATTGGAAAATTTCATTCCAAATGATTTTCCTGATCACTGGCTTATCTCTTGGAATCCTTCAGTGAGGACTTTAGCAATTTGGGCAAGAAAAAAGGGAAGCTGCGGTTTCACTCGTCCAGAAAGGGAAATGTAGCGGGGTGCGTGTTTATTTCAAATAAACCAGCGAGTGTCCGGTGGGTGGCGAGCGTATCTATGGCAACAGTCTGGTCCCCAGCTGTCACCCAGAAGAAGAAGATGGGTGCCACGAGCAGAGGAGACCACTTAACCTCAGCTGCTCCACAGCTTAGGGGAGTCAAGATGCTGCTGAAGCCGGCCCGGAACCTCACTTAATATGTAGACAAAAAAAACCCCTCCCCGCCCGAATCCAGACAAAGGATGACTTCAAACCAGCCGGTGAAAATAAAAAAGAACAGCAAACTCTGACGCGCCAGATGGAATGTGGGATACGAGGAGAAGGGGGGGTAGAAAAAAGAAAACTGGAAAAAGCTAATTAAATGCAGTTTAACTGGAAAAGCAATTTAATGGTTAACTGTTTACTTGGGATACAGCGCTGCTATTTTCCGGGCAGAATTTGATCGCAGCGGGAACCATCTGCCCGCGTCGCATCACGCCGCGCGAGGATCCCACAAAAGCGATGAAAACGAGCCGCGCTTTCCCGACTTGTGTCTTCTTTATTGTCTTTCAGGTACCAAAACAGGCACGTTGCACTTGCAGGGATGGACGCCGGGGGCATTTTCGGGAACAACGGGAAGTACAGTTGCAGAAATTAATCAGTGAACCGGTGATTCATCCATCACCCAATCACTAGCAATAATTCATTTCTTTAATGGCGCGTGGAGGCTGAGCTATTTTCTTTGTGGTTTAGGCACACACACAAAAACAGCAAAAATGTGACGCAATTGTGCAAAAATTAAGTTGAAATATTAAAAGAGAACATCATTTCGCTCGCATAAAAGTTGAAATGTTGAGGAAAGAATATGTTGTTTTTTTATTAAGTCATAGAAACACAAAAAAAGCAAATAAAGTTGCAATCTTGGGGAAATCAGGTTGTGGGATACGTTGTAATAATATGGGAATAAAGTCAAAATATTGTGGGAATAAAGTCATACTATGAGGAGGAAAACATCTACAAGAAGAAAGAAGACAAAAACAGCAAAAATTAAGGAAAAACATTTTAAATAGGCTTTTCCCATCTATTGTATATGACAACGATTAAATACTGTTTTTACCATTCCATTTTCTTCCGCTTATCCGGGTCCGGGTCGCAGGGGCAGCAGCTTCAGCAGGGAAGTCCAGACTTCCCGGTCCCCGGCGACCTCTTCCAGCTCCATCGGGAAGACACCAAGACGTTCCCAGGCCAGCTGTGAGACATAGTCCCTCCAGCGTGTCCTAGGTCTTCCCCGGGGCCTTCTCCCGGGCGGGCATTCCCGAAACACCTCACCGGGGAGGCGCCCGGGAGGCATCCGGACTAGATGCCCGAGCCACCTCAACTGGCTCTTCTCCATGTGAAGGAGCAGCGGCTCTACTCTGAGCTCCTCCCGGATGGCCGAGCTCCTCACCCTATCTCTTAGGGTGAGTCCAGCCACCCTACGAAGGAAACTCATTTCCGCCGCTTGTATCCGCGATCTCATTCTTTCGGTCATGACCCATAACTCATGACCATAGGTGAGGGTGGGAACGTAGATCGATCGGTAAACAGAGAGCTTTGCCTTCCGGCTCAGCTCTCTCTTCACCACGACGGTCCGGTACAGCGACCGCATTACTGCAGATGCTGCACCGATCCGTCTGTCGATCTCACGCTCCAACCTTCCCTCACTCGTGAACAAGAACCCGAGATACTTGAACTCCTCCACCTGAGGCAAGACCTCACTCCCAACCCGGAGGGTACAGTCCACCCGTTTCCGACTGAGAACCATGGCCTCGGATTTGGAGGTGCTGAGTCTCATCCCAGAAGCTTCACACTCAGCTGCAAACCGCTCCAGTAAACGCTGAAGGTCACAGCCTGATGAGGCCATAAGGACCACATCGTCTGCAAATAGCAGAGACGAGATCCTAAGGTCACCAAGCTGGACTCCCTCAACACCTTGACTGCGCCTAGAAATTCTGTCCATGAAGATTATGAACAGAATCGGTGACAAAGGGCAGCCTTGGCGGAGGCCAACGTTCACCGGAAACAAGCTCGACTTACTGCTGGCAATGCCAACCAGGCTCCTGCTTCGATTGTACAAGGACCGAATGGCACGTAGAAGCGGACCATCAATCCCGTACTCCCGGAGCACCCCCCACAGGACACCACGAGGGACACGGTCGAATGCCTTTTCCAGGTCTACAAAGCACATGTAGACCGGTTGGGCAAACTCCCACATACCCTCCAGTACCTAGCAATGGAGGCACGGAGTACGACCCATTCGGACTCAATATCCCGGTCCTCCCTCGAGATGCAGGCGAAGCTCTGCCGGAGATGAGAGTTGAAGACTCGACGAACAAGAGACTCTGCCAAACGTTCCCAGCACACCCTCACTACCCGTTTGGGTCTGAATTAAGGACCTAACCGATGACGATTAACCAAAACAACAAGCTTGAAAATAATTGTTAGTTGCTGCCCTACTGTATGTAAGATGCTTCACAGTACACAAGGAACGCCTTCCAAATCGCTACAAATCAACGTTCAACCGCCAAACCTCGGTTTTCATTTAGTTCATTAGTTAAAATGTTGCGTACGATTTGTCATGTTTGCTATGTACCCTCCGCCAAATCCTCTGCCCAAACAAAGCACCCGGGTCACTCTCCATGGATTTGTTATGGAGTGTGCCTGCTAAATGACCCGCCATGGGGCCAAAGGAAGTTGCAAGTGCCAGCGATTTTATAAATTTAAAGGGCCAGGATGTGCAGGAAGTCTGCATCAACAATATGTTGGATTCATTTGTTATTTTTTATTCTTTTACACTGTGTTCTGCACGTACATTACAATTCTCACCTATAAATTGTATTTCTTTTTAATATTTTGGGTGTCTGGAACGGATTCGTTGGATTTACATAATTTCCTGTGGGAAATTTGGACTCGTTTTTCATGTATTTTGGTTGTCATTTTTGACTCATCTTCTAAACAAGAGCAATTAATGCAAGACACTTCTAACATCCGCCTTGTGTTTTTCTGCATGATTATTATTACTAATAACTGCAGTCTCATTTTGTTGTAACTGAATTTTTTAAGAACGTAATTCTTAGCATTTAACATAAAAGTCAGCATCTCTTTTCCTTCTGAAGGGCTGTGGTCGGCGTGACACGTATTGTCGCTGACAGAGGTTAGCGGGTCAGACAGGAAGCTCTGTTGTTATGGAGGGGAAGCGGCCCGCCTCCCCGACTGCGCAGAGACGGCACAATCGGGCTTTTGTCGTCGCAGCCCAAGCAAGCCCACTGAAAAGTTTGTCCCCTTAATCATCTGCCTTCCTTTTGTCCCAGAGCGACCTCGCATTTGCTGCCCTTATGAAAGTATTTTGCCTTCTAATGAAGATTTGAACAATCTAGACCGTCGCCCGAATGTAAGAACAAGTCAACACTGTTTGATTAAACGAAATATTCCCCCCTGGATGGCATGTGACAAACGCACAGGGAATTAGAGGGACGGGGACGGTCACACAAGTGTATATTATTTTGTTATACCATAAAAATGAAGCAATTTCTGTGAACATTTCATGTGAAATTTAGAATGAAGTGTCCCACAAATGTATTGAAATCGAACCAGCAACCATCAGCTTGGGAGATGACTAGAGATGCTCCCATCAGGGTTTAATGTGAATTTTTTTCTGTCACGCGCCCCCTACAGGACAAGAATGTACCCCCCCGATTTTAAGTACTATTGAGGAACGGATCTATTTATTTGATATGTACTTTATGAACTGAAAGTGAAACCAGCAAAAAGCAACAAAATGGAGAGTCGTGAAGCATTCAAGCGTATTGATAGTACAACAAATATGTACATGTTGGCAGGTCTGCACTAATAATGAAAGTACTGCCTGCCTCTCAAACTCTGGATGAACGGTACATTTTTCAAGGAATTTATGATGAGTGCTAATGGTCAAAACAAAAACAAGGGCCCAGTGGCAAATAGGTCATTATTAAAAGATGAACTTCTGGGCCCATTATCTTTATATTCATTCAACAACCACACATAAATAGTGTTTTGAGACATAATTAAGACACAATTAGTATGATGACAATAATGTCAAGTTCAACAACACTTGACAAAGTTAGTACGTCCTCGATGGACGTAATATCAACTTCATCGTGGGACAAAAACAAGCTCCAAACTAACAGCATGTCACTGTGGTAAAAAGTCACATTTGAAGTTTGAGGACGAGAAGTTAACCGGATAATTCTAGCTAACTAGTTAGCTGCGGACAGCTAGGCAAAGCGTGTTGATGCAAGAAAAGTCAAACACCGATAGGCTCACACATGCTTGCATCGATTGGTGTAGCCTATGTCAGACTGTCAAAATGAAACCATTGAAACCAGTGTTGATTGTTTGCCGCAATACTGGACAAAGTATCACCAGTACGGGAGGGTGCCCAATGAATGAAATTAATGAATGACTACTGCGAGATCGAGGATCGAACCAGCAACCATTGGGTTGGGAAACAATCTACCTCCCGAGCTTCTCAGCACTCACAAAATTAAAATACTCACATTTTGGGACACCGCTAACTTTGCGTTGCTCGGTCCATCGGTTCTTCTTGTATTACTTTCGTTTCTGACTTCAATATCGCTTCAGCCATATTGCACTGAGCAGCCAGAACAGGAAAGTGTGCACTGCTTTTGTCGCAAAAAGCTTATCGTCATATGTTCAATTTCTGGTCCGTACCAAACCTTCCTTGGTGGCATCACTAGAATCCAAAAACCCCCAGAAAAAGCAATACGTACGGGTGTAATGACGAAAATGGAAGCGATACAACCTCGAGGCGGATAGCTGTCCCTTTTCCCTTCACTACACGTTGGCCTAATCCTACGGTGTGAATTCCCCTCGGAGCTTTGCATGCATTTCTGAGTGAGTGTTTGCCTGAGGCCATCCCAAGGGAGGCCTCACAGGCTTTAGAGGTCAAATCAGTTGTAAGTCTATTAAAAAGGCAAGCAAACGCATTCTTGGCCACGGCTTGTCATTCAGGCGCACTTCATTTGCACTGATCAACAGTTATGCTGCAAAGGCAAGCGGCTAAGTCTTTGTGCTTTGGCTGCTGTGCGCCAGCTGACCTGAAAAGGGCCTTTCTGTGACTGAAGAACCAAAACAAACACACCGTTACATATCCGGGCTATAATAGGGTTTGGACTTAAGTTCATACAGCGACAGATTGGTGCTGCAGTTCATTTGCAGTGGACGACTACTCCATGGAAACAGAGGGAAACAAAGCGATTCTGCGACGGCAGGAAAAGACAGGAGGCTTAAATAGGTCTGTTTATTCCCACGAAAATGAAAGATGCATCGGGAGGCAGCGCCATTCATTCTAAGAGCGCCTGTGGGTCATCACGTTCTTATGGACGCTCGCTATGCACACCCAAGATTGGATCCTCCGCTTTCTGGTATACCGGTGGGGTGAGCAATCCTGCACTACGCGTGTCTTTACACTGCTGAGTGGAGGAGCCTACAGCCATGAGTTGAGTACATCAGAATGACAGTATCAGTACAGAATGACAGTATCATGAAAAAGATCCTAGGGGTCCACGGTGATGTCATAAACCTTATGGAGGAAAATAGAGCACTGAGCAAAGGAACTAAAGCTCTAAAAGAAGAAATCAAGAAGTTGCAAGACAAAAATGTTGCGTTGCGTGCTGCCCTTAAAGAGGTAAAAAACCGTATGGCGGATAATAAAGCACTATGCACTGATATCAAGGCTTTGCAGGATAATATAAAGTCACTATTGGAAGAAAATGCTGCCTTGCTCTCAAGGAAGCTAAAAACCATATGGAAGAAAATAGAGCATTATGCAAGGATGTTAGAGTCCTGCAGAATGATATAAAGCCACTATTAGAAGATAATGCTGCCTTGCTCTCAAGGAAGCTAAAAACCATATGGAAGAAAATAGAGTTCTGCAGAATGATATCAAGGCATTATTGGAAGATAATGCTGCCTTGCGTGCTGCCCTCAAGAAGGTTAAAACCCTCAAGGAAGAAAACAATGCATTATGCAACTACATCAATGCTCTACAGGATGATATCAGGACACTATTGGAGGATAATGCCGCCTGGCGCACCACTCTGGAGGAAGAGAAAGAAGCAAAGGATAACATCACTGAGCAAATGAAAACTATAATGGATGAGATGGATCAGAATTCACCAATGAATGATGTGATCCTCACAGGGCTCAGAAGGGTCAAAAGATAGGGAAGCTCATAACAGAGGAGAACCAGATGGAATGGATGTTCCTTCAGCAAAGCAACGGATTGTCAGCTTCCTACAATCAAAGGAGGTGGATATCGATATCAACACCATTGATACTTGCATCCCGCTGTAAGGCAGAAACATCACCACACCTTCATCATCAAGTTCACCAACAGGGAATTCAAAACCGCACTGCTGAAACGGAGGAAGAACTTGAACGGCAAAAACGTCTACTTAAATGAGCATCTGACAAAACGCAACGCTGACATTGCCAAGAAAGCACGAGACTCGAGGAAGCAGGGAAAGATACAAAGTACTTGGAGCACCAACGGAAAAATATACATCAAGCTACATGGAGGTCCAGGAGAAGCAGGAGTGCTGGTTGTCAAAGATATCAATGATCTGGATGCATACTAAACATCATATCATCATGACAACAAAGATAAAGGAGGACAGAACACCAAAAACAGTAAGATTACATTCAATAATACGAACACTGATATTAACGTTGAAAGAGCACGCTCAGCAAAGTATTCATATCAGGAACTCGTGTACTCCCATTTAATACACTCACAGTACAACACCAAGACAGCAAGATGCTGATCCGGAAATCAACAAGGGAAGAGGAAGGAAAGAGGAGGAAAAAAAGAAAAATATGATATGTGCATGTATTTAATATATACTGTCTGTGTATGTATACATATGAATGTATGCGTGTTCATACACAGTATGTATGAGTAAGTATTAGCAAATCATGTGAGAAGGGGGTAGGATTAAATAAGCTCTGCTTCTTCCTCCTCCTTTTCGGACGTGTAGAAGAGAGGACGGTAACATGGATCATTCTTCGTACAATGTATGCAAGTTCCAAACATCCAACCAAACCAAGTTAACTCCACCAGCATGGAGACTGCAGACGTTCTGGAAGAAGTGCCAAGCAGCTCGCTGAAAACGTCACTCACCCGTGACGCGTCGCCAGCTCACACATGTCGTGCCGGCAAGAAAAAAAGGAGCCGAGCTTCCTCCTGAATGCTCCTTCTGGCTGGTTCCGCTTGATTCATGCCTAGTGTGACGGGGACTCAAACCAAATCCATTTTTCAAATCATGTAAATCCGTTCTGGACACACACACTTTCAACACAGCGAGGTCCACACAGACGTCACCTTTGAGATTTGCTATGAGTTATTTGATTTATTTCAATACGTTTCTCACCGTCTTTGTCAAAGGCTTTCTTTGCCTCCATTGTGGGTTATTTTGCAGCCGTCATCAATAAGAAAAGCAGAGACTTGTGGCTTGTGACTTGTGGTTGGTAAGCGAAGAACCACACAGTCAGCTGCCGATGAGGGCCGGTGAGGCTGGGTTCCGAGTTCTGGTTCCAGCATGCTAACAGGGATGTTTTGTGATAAAAAATATATATATACCTGTGTATATATATTTTTATGTGTGTGTATGGTAAAGACATTTTAAAGTTTTCCCATAATGCATTTAGTCCGAGCAAAGCCTGGAGGACAAGCAGCGTACAAAATGGATGAACGGATGGCTGCCGAGGCGCCGCAATGCTTCACCTGTTTGCCAACAGGACCCAGAGGAGCCCAGAGGGAGGCCGGCGTCAATGTGGCGCCCCGGCAGGCACCGATGAAGGCTTTGCTTGGACAAAATGCAGTATGGGAAATTGTTAAAATGGTTGTGTTGGTAATATATTTCCTTGCTAACCTTTGAGTGTTAAGTTGCTACGTGATGAGTTTAGTGTTCTTTGTAAGACGACACCACGAGTCAGATTGTTATATTTAGTAAAGACCTCCTGTGATTTTCTATGAGTTGACAAACTCGCCGTGAGTTTGGGGATAGCTCGTGATTGGTTGATGCCAAAGAAAGAGCTACCGTTTCCTCACCGAGCCACGCGACTGAACATATATTTCAACAAAAAAATGCACCTCAGCTTTGCGATAGAAGTAGAAAAGCGAATTAGTTTTGACATTTTTGTTGTTTTTTCCCCCACAAAGACTTTCAAATACGCCAAACAGGAACTGGAAAATACGCGAACCGAGGTTCCGCTGTCGTTGTGAAAAAGACTTTTTTCTTGTACAGTCTGTACTTTTGAAGCACTACTGGGAACACGTTCTAGTTGGGAGTGGTGTTTGGAGTAAGTCTTTTTAACAATAACAACAAAAATATTGTCTTTTTCCACATTCTTGTGAGAACAAGCGCATGCAGTAGTCGGGGGGGCATGACTAGCCCATAAAAGCCGGCGCTAACAAACATACTCATACTTAAAAATCACGCAATTGGATTATTAGGCTACAAGCAGCCAGTGGCTCCGGGCGTCCTCGGGCCAAGTGACACGGGATCAGCGTAACCAGACTCTGTCCACATGAATTAGTGCTGATTCCGGGTGTAGCTTGCATTGCTAAAAAATTTAATTCGTTATTGATTTGACTCTTAAATGGTAAATGTCCACTCCTATTACCATAAGACGGACGCGGGGCAGCTGATAATGGAGCGAGAGCTTCGAAAAGGTCATTTAACTTTTAAGAAAGACGAGCGTCTAGGAGCACCTCTGACCTCTGTGGCTCTGTCCCTGACTGACATGTGTCACTCTACACAGGGAGTGTGTGCTGTAGTAGATTACTGACCACCTCAGCGGGCTCATCACTCCACACGCCTCCCACACACGGCGTCAAGATGGAGCAAGGTAGTCCCGAAAAGCACAGCACAAATGTCACCCAAAATGCCCATTCGGTGAAATCGAGTTCCAATGAAAGTAAAGGTCGTGACTCCGCAGTTGGTGTTTTTCTGTCCTTTTTGGCATTTCCCAGCATCCTTAATTGCATGACAATTCATCTCGGAGCACTAATTTACCCCCTGCCTGTCTCTTTAAACGCTGGGCCATTCTGTTTACCAGCTTTCAGAGTTGGGGAGGCGCGTATCCTCCAGCCACGGAGCATATTCTCCACCGTGCGGGGTTTGGGCCGTATGAGCCCATATGGGGTATCTGCTGAAATAGGCATTAAGTTTCTTCTTCTGTACGAGCTTTTCTTTCCTCAGCCTTCAAACGAAGAAGAAAAAAATCCATCTACTGGATTTTACCAAAGGTTACTACGGTAGTATTATTTCGTAACAGGCCCGCTTGAATTATTTCACCAAAACAGTGGTGCTGAGTTAAATCGATTTCGCGGGTCACAACTGTGGCGCCACCTATGGGTTGTGGTCAAAATGCTTTGGGAGATACGCTAACATACATGGGGTGCAGTTATCCTCAAAGTTGTAACATCTTTGGACAGAAGCTCGCTGGTAGGGGGTGACGAGATCTTGCGGGACTGAACCGTGACGAGGTTTCTCGCTTGGAGAAAAGCTGCATCGTTAGAACAGGGAAGCTAGAAGCCAGTCAGACTGTGGCATGGCTACTGTGAATGGTAATACGGTAACATGGAGGTGGCAATCTACGAGGCATTATTGGAAGCGCACGTTAACCTTGCAATCCAACCTAACTTGGTCTTCACAGCGCCAGTGGTGTAAAGAGCTGCTACTCAAGTCATTTGATCAACTTCACCTAAAGATTCATTAAATCATCCCACATGGATGTTCGGACTTATCTGCACGCTTGATCACCAAGCGCTTCCATTGACACGCATTGCTTTTGCTTTCAAGCACCCACGATCACCGGTTCCGTTTCATAACACACCTCATACAGAGAAGAGATCCAGCCATCCACTTTCTATGCCGCTTATTCTCACTAGGGTGACGGGGGTAGGCTGGAGCCTATCCAAGCTGACTTTGGGCAAGAGGCGGGGTACACCCTGGACTGCTCAAACAGGCATTCACACTCACATTCATGCCTAAGGACAATTTAGAGTCGCCAATGAACCTAACATGCATGTTTTTTTGGAATGTAGGCGGAAACCGAAGTGCCCGCAGGAAACACGGGGAAAACATGCCCAACGGAGATTCAAACCCTGGTCTTCCAAATCTCCCGACTGTGTGGCCAACATGCTAACCACTGGACCACCGTGCTCCGGGATCCATATTGACAATTTAGCAATAAGGGGGCGCATTAAGGGGGCGCATTAAGGGGGCGCATTTAAGTGTTTCTAGCGTTATGCATTTGTTCGGTATAAATAAAAGCCATCAACAAAATGTAAACCACCTCCACAACGCCGTGCAACACACATCTAAAAGCGTTTTTACATTTTTTTGAAAACTCTAAAAGGCAACCTAGCCCCTGATCAACAAAGCCAAAAACGTACAGGACACAATCCTCGGTTGCCTTGCAAAAACTGAATGTGTGTCCAAAGTGTGGCACAGTAGCCACTTGTGGATCAGGGCCCATTACTGCACATTCAGCCCTTTTGTCAGTCATACAGTCTCTTTGCCTCAGTGGGTGGAGGCGGGGCCGCTAGCATACGCACAAAATGTAACACAGTGTAACTTTCGGTAAAATATAACGTTAAAATTCTCAACTTGTCTCACTCTCGCAGACTCGAGCTCACGTATCGTCTCCGTTTGGAGGCGGGAGACACCCAGACACATATTAAGGCCAGAAAAACCATAGTTGTGATGAATGTATTCATGAACACCCGCGATTGTTTACAGTCATACCTTCTACAGGAAAATAGTCTACGCCAGTTGAGCCGTGTGGGTTGTTTGTTTGCATTTCCGTGCACACACACACACATCCAGCGCAGTGTGATGTGTTTTGCCTCCGTAATGTGTCCCACTCCAGCAATTCATATAACTACCTGCTGTTCGGATTCCCGGGCCTGTCTGTCACACGATCCGGGGACATTTAAGCTTATTTTGCCGTTGCTTATTTAAGCCACGGGAGGCCCATTAGTTTCAGCAGGCCTTGTCCTCTCCGGGGGCGGCGCCGATGCCCACAGCGGCACGCGTGCGTCCCTTTGTTTGGAGCCATTTACATCTGTGGTCAGTGAATAATGACACGCGGCCGAACGCATAACTGAGGAAAAGAAAACAAAGGGAAAAAGATTTGCCAACAAACTGCAGAACGGCGCCGTATTTAAAAAAATAAATCTGTTGCCTGTTCTCTGCTGGCCCTCTCCCAACTGTTTTGACCCATTAAATTAGCCACAATGGCGGGTGCGGTGCCGCGCTAATGCTCCTCTCAAGCGGGTGCACAGACTCCTGGCACGGCGGATCTGGCTGTGGCTGTGCCAGCGCTACCACACATCATAGAGTATTAACCCTTTGTGTTCCCTGACAAATGTACCAGATGGCACAGCACAACAACAGCTGCCAATTTCCAGCCACTGCCTCTTCCGTGCTTTTGCTCTTTGGGACGCTGGGAGGATTTTTTTAAGACATAATAAGTGAACTGATGTGCTGTTGAGGATTGTAATGAATCAAATGTTACAGCTGTGCAAGAGGCCGATTTCCTCACCGGGTGTCACGCCGCGATGGCGCTTACACATTGAAATATACGCCACCGCCAGGTCTCCCCCGCCACCGCAACCAGCGCTCCCCGGTGCCGCTTTGCTGCCATTCAGAGTAAATTAAAACTGAGGGATCCAAATACGGGCCTTATTGTGGCCCTGAAGCGCAGGAAAGTTGCATTCGGAGCAAATGGCGGCTGGGGAATTGCACTTCCGTGTAGTCCCAGTTGCCTTATTTCCATGATAAAAGCTGGAGTCTGGGTTCTTTACCAGCATCACCTCTGGTTCATCACACACATGGAAGGAAATCACTGTGGCAATTTAGATTTACTTGGAACACCCTCAGCTGTGCAGGTTGCATCTTTCCACGTGCACATTTCTGTCACGTCGGGCCGCGACGAGCGCTCAAGGGGGGTGGGGGGTGGGCATCCAACGTGCAGCCTGCTGTTGGATTCTAGAAATATAATTAAAATACAGTTGGACCCTCGACTTCAAAAAGCTCATTATACGAAAAATCCATAGTAGGAATTGGGCTTTAAAGATATTTCCGTCCCATTTTACAAAAAATAGTCAAAATAAGAACATTAAAATGGAAAGTGCCGCCCAGAATTTTGAATACAAGCTGCCCTCCCCTGGTTTGGTGATGCACCAAAGTATTGGATGCCAACCGCTATAAAACCAGAGAAGAAGATGAAGCTGACCTCCCATTGGTTATCTCCCTCACTGAGGACGCCGCACCGATCCGCCTGTCCATCTCGCGTTGCATCCTTCCATCACTCGTGAACAAGACCCCGAGGTACTTGGCAGGACCTCATCCCCGACCCAGAGATGGCACTCCACCCTTTCCCGGGCGAGAACCATGGACTCGGACTTGGAGGTGCTGATTCTTATCCCAGCCGCTTCACACTCAGCTGCGAAGCGGTTCAGTGAGAGTTGAAGGTCACGGCTCGATGAAGCCACAGGACCACATCATCTGCAAAAAGCCGATATCTAATCCTGCGGCCACTAAACTGAAACCCCTCAACGTCCTTACTGCGCCTAGAAATTCTGTCCATGAAAGTAATGAACAGAACCGGTGACAAAGGGCAGCCCTGGCGGAGGCCAACCCAAGACAACTAGCTTCTGTAGCCGAGGATCGGACCGCCAAGGCCTCTGCCTCCGGCCGCCACCCAGCTCTCTTTGCACCCGACCTTTTTGGCCCCTCCCACGAGTAGTGACCTCATGGGAGGGGGGACCCATGCTACCTTTTCGGGCTGTGCCCGACGGGCCCCATGGGTGCAAGCCCGGCCACCAGACGCTTGCCATCGTGCCCCACTTCCGGGCCTGTACCGGGCCTCCCCTCCGGAACGAATTCATTTCGTATGTCGAGGTTCCACTGTGTTGTATTATTAAAAAAGAAAACGTCAAAACTGGAAAAAAGTAGATTTACAAGAATAGTGTTGAAATATTAAGAAAATAATTTTAGCATTGTGAGGAAAAAATTGAAATATGAAAGAAAAACTGCATCTTCTGAAATCATATTGCTATATGAAACAAAACAAAACAAATAATTAATTTGCAAATTCAGGAAAATTTGTGCTATTGTAATAAAGTCAAAATATTACAAGAAAAAAGTTGTCATCTTACTGGGAAACATCATTGTTGTTCATGTTGTTTTTTGGCAGAATCTGGTCAGTCTGCCACTGCCTTGCTTTAACCCAGAAATAGGAGGTGAAAATTGGGCTGAGTTTCATCCCACTGATTTGGTCCAACTACAAAACAGACACTTGGTAATCCGGTGCAGACAGCAAAGGGACGTGTTTACTTCACGTTCTTGTTTGCAATAAATTGCTATGAGAACCATAACAAACAAAACAATGAAAATAAAATATTACAATAATAAAGTTGTAATTATATGAGAAAAGAGGATGTCATGTTACAGCGTGGGGGAAATATTTTTATCAGAATAAAGTAGTAATATTCAGAGGGAAAAACATGTAGTTTTAAGACGCGTAAAGTTGAAATATTAAAGAAAAAGTATTTTTGAAAGTTGTAATATTATGAGATACAAAACAAAAACAATAAAGTTAAACATTTTGGAAAAATGGATTGGCAAAAAGTTATGATATTAGGAGAATAAAGGCAAATGTTATGAAAAAAAATCATCATATGGGAAAGAGTCACTATTTTAGGAGAATAACATAATATTCTAAGGGAAAAAAATTTCATTTTAGGTGGCATAAAGTTGAAATATTAAAGAAAAAATGTCTTAAATTGTAAGATTATGTGAGATAAAACAAAACGAGTAAACCACAAGGGTCAATACTGGGACCACAATGATTGAAGCTATACATTAACGACTTCTGCAGAGTGACAAAATAGCATACAAAATAGTACTACTGTATTTGCAGATGATACCACCACTTTTTGCTGTGCAGTTTCCGATGAAATGATGGTTTGATGAAAACAGATTTTCCTTGAACCCAAGTAAGACTAAAATGATGCTACTTGGCAATCGCAGAAGAAACACTTGCGAGAAAGGTGAGGAAATGGAAAGGCTGAATGAACATACATTTTTGGGCGTCATGGTTGATGACGGAATGAGATGGAAACCTCCAATCGAGAACATAAAGTGGCAGGAAATACTTCAATACTGAATAAAACTACATTTGTCCTGGATCAAAAATCACTTCATACTCTGTATAGTTCTCTGGTGTTAGCATATCTACCTTATTGTGTGGAGATATGGGAAATACTACAAAAGTACACTTCGCTCGCCTGATGTACTGCAAAAAAGATCAGTCAGCAAAATCCACTTTTTCAAAAGTCACAGTTGTTAAAATTGGCTGATCTGGTAAATTTTCAAACGATGCACGAAGCAAACAATAACCAGTTACCAAAGAATTTTTCTCCACAAGAGAAGAGAAATATGATCTTAGGGAAAAGTGAAACATAAAACACAAATATGCAAGAACAGCACTAAAAACCTTCAGTACTGGGCTATGTGGAATCCAACTATGGAACGGATCGAGTAAAGTCAACATCGCTCTACGATGAGCGACTTCAGGAAGCAGCTGATGTTTAGAAATGCAAGGAAGAAGAGCCCTGAACTACTGTGTACATCCAATAATACGTCACCTAATAACTCTTCTTTCCTTGGAGAGGAAATTGTCTGCACTCACCCACAATCCAACCCTGTTCTGTTCTAGTTATTTATTATTCTATTCATGGACATTTATTGTGATTATCATTTGTCAGGATTGCTATATCATTTATTTCCCATGATAAGGACATTGGCTCCTACTTACCACACTGTCACATGACCTGACTTATGCTTTTTAAACTTACTAACTCCCTAAAATGCACGAATGGGGGAAGGATTTCATAAGCTTCCTACTGCTTTTGGACATGCGGAACTGTCCGTTGTAATAAATGATGTATCCCAATGTCATTTACATGCATCTTCAAATCCAATTAACCCTTACCGAGTTCAACATTTTGGAAAATTGGATTGGGAAAAGGCTTCGGTATTATCAGAATAAAGTAAAAATGTTATGGGAAAAAAATCTTGCGTGGAAAAATGTACTTTTTATAAGCATAAAGCTGAGAATTTTAAAGAAAAAATATGTGTAAAAACTGTAAAAAGTTGTAACATTATGAAACGCAAAACCAAAACAATGACTGAATTTGCACTTGTTATATATGTTATTATATGTAGTATAATATGATTATATGTAATATAAAATTATTACACGTATCATAATATGATTATATGTAATATAATATTATTATACATAATAATTGTCCATTAGAGTCTGCCCTGCGATTGACTGGCGACCAGTCCAGGGTGTACCCCGCCTCCGCCCAAAGTCAGCTGGGATAGGCTCCAGCATACCCTAATATGAGGATAAGCGGTATAGAAAATGAATGAATAAATGAATATAATATTATATTTAATATGCATTTACAAGAATAAAATTATTACACTACCACAAAAAAAGTGATCATCTTACATGGAATAAAAGTCCCCATTTTGTAATATTCTGAGGGGAAAAAGTGTACAAAAGTTGAAATATTACAGAAAATTTATTTTCTAAAGTTCTATTATGGGAAACAAAACACAGAATGAAGCTGCCAATATTTTTGGGGGGTGCACCCAGATGCCCAAGGCTGTTTGAATGAGCTGCTAAGCCCGTGGAGGACTTGAGAAGATACTGATAGTAGCCTCAACGTGAACCTTAGCAGACATACTGTACGTACTGTGGTGTGAAAAAGGGTTTGTTTCTGCATGTTTGTCACACTTGAAGCTTTCACATCATCAAACTAATGGAAATAGTAGTCAATGACAACAGGAGACTTTTTATCATTAAGGGAGAAAAAATGCAAACCTAAATGCTCCTGCGTGAGAAAGTGATTTTAGCATAAAGCTAACAAGCGTTTGGGCCGCCCTTAGCAGCAACAACTGAAATCAAGCCTTTTTGATAACTTGCAATGAGTCTCTTACAGCACTAGGAAGGATTTTTGCAGAATTGTTGTCATTCAGTCCCATTGGAGGCTTTTCCAGCATGAAGCGCCTTGTTAAGGTCATGCCACAGCATCTCCATAGGGTTCAGGTCACACTCCAAAGTCTTCATTTAGTTTTCTTCAAACATTCAGAGGTGGACTTGCTGGTGTGTTCGGGATCGTTGCCCTGCTGCAGAACCTAAGTTGCTTTCAGCTTGAGGTCACCAACAGATGGCCCAACATTCTCCTTCAGGGTTTTTTGCTAGACAGCAGAATTCATGCTTCCATTGATCCCAGCAAGTCTTCCAGAACCTGAAGCAGCAAAACAGCCCCAGACCATCACACTACCACCCCCAGATTTTACTGTTGCTTTGATGTTCCGGTTCTGAAATACGCCAGGTGTAATGGGACACACACCTTCCGAAAAGTTGAACTTTTGTCTCGTCGGACCGCAGCGTTTTTTCCTAAAGGTCTTGGGAATCATCAAGACGAACCTTAGTGTTGTTTTTGTTCGGCTGTGGTTTTGGTCTTGGAACTCTGCCATGCAGGCCGCTTTGGCCCCATGTCAACTTCTCCAGGAAAATCCGACGGATTTTTAGTCTCTGTGGTACCTGAACAAGTGTGCCCCCGCCGGCGCCATCCATCCATCGCCGATCTGAGCTTTGTAACTCCATTTCCCAGCCGACACGAGCTGAGGGCGTCGCGTGGAAGTCGCTTCCGATGCCGACTCTGCAAAGCGCAGTTTAGTCTGAACGGACTTCATCAATGGCCGCCCTGAGTGGAGTCAATTGTGAATCGGCTTCAGCGGGATTGGTGACGGCGAAACGTCGTGACCGTGGGAGGCTCTGCTGGAAGAACACGGAGCTGAAGACACGTGAGGCGTACAACTACGGCGCTGGCGCTTTTTCTCCCTCGTCTTCGTGCCACAAGTTTACCCCTAAAGCTAAGCAGGTGAAACAACATATGTGACCCCGAATCCACAGCTACTAGCATTTGCTCATCTATTTGCCATTTTCATAATTAGCGATATACCTCTTCACGTCGACAAACGCCCTCCTTGTACCCCACCCCACCCCCGTCCATGCCATTTTCCCCGAATGGTATCCTCCCCCTTAAAGATTAATTGAAGCCGGGATAAAACAAAATGGTTCCCAGGGGGTGGCCCGCTGTTTGTTATTCATGTGGGCCTGAAAACAGCAACAGTAAATCCTCTAAATTGTTGTTAAGCTGGGGATATTACCATATGTGTGCCATTTCCATAGACTGACAGCTCCCTCTGGATCAACTGGGGACTATTGATCTTGCAGCACTCCATTTCAAGTTAATTGTGCTTGAAATGAGGTCCACACTCCCAGGCATACCTTACTTTCAAAGGTGGGTATTCATTTTTTTGTTCGGCAGGATGTTGATATCAGACGCGTGGGATACATTCCGTGTTTTGCCGCGGCGGGAGCTCTCACGCTTGGTTTTCCGTGTCGGCGTGATTGGACGGCGATGGAGTCCCGCCCACAATTAAGAACGCCGCAGTGATCAAGTGGCGTTCTTGTACACCACAGAAAATAGACAGGATTGATGAGGTTGAGTCTACATTGGAAAATACACTAGAACCTCCGTTAGCATTGCAGAATGTTCAACTCAAAGCAAAACGTCGGATATTACAATCAATTTTTCCCACCACAAATAATCCTAAACCAGTGAATCCACTCCGGACATCCAAAAATGTTAACACAAAACTCGTTTTTTTATAGATTTTGAATTATTTTGTCAAGCATACGAGCAAAAAGGATGGCCAAAGTGCAAGCTGGGAGACATCTGCAGCCCCTGGATGCTCTTTTTTTTTATTGCCCTTCTGCACTTGCTATCTCATATGTGACAATGTATTGCAGTCTCCTAATGTCATGTCCGCAACGTTACACTTTCTGCACTCTGCGTGCATGCGAGCGGCCCCGCCTCCACCCACTGAGACTGTATGACAGACAAAAAGTCTCACTCCGTTCATGCCGTTGTTCTGTACATATACATATAGTGTATATGTACATATATACATGTAAAAATATAAACACCTTTGGTCTCTTGTGTTGAAAATATGCATGAGGTTCTGAAAGGACTTGAAGGAAATTTTTGGGAATTTAAAAGAACTGATGACATTTTGGGGGTGATCCGGATCACCGCCCGGATTCGGGATTTTTTTTTAAAGATTCTATACAATTTTGGATATTGTATGAAAACCAAATAGGACTGCCTAGTGATTTTACGTCCGAGTAAATAATTTCACAATATTGATATTGAAAAAATATATAAATAATAATATGAAATATTTACTTTACATTGCATATGGGCATTTTTTAAGTTTTTTTTGCTGTTTTTTTATTTTCTAACAATTTTGTCTGCTAAATTAATTCTTCATTTATTTATAAATCATGACTATTCAGCAATTATTCCCTTAATTTTGAACTTTTTTCCCAAACCTAATTTTTCAGAATTGACAACTTTATTTTGTTTTGCTTGTTTCTCGTACTCCTCCCTGAGCCACCACCTTATCGTGGTGGAGGAGTTTGCGTGTCCCAGTGATCCTAGGAGCTAAGTTGTCAGGGGCTGTCATGCCCCTGGTAGGGTCACCCATGACAAACAGGTCTTAGGGGAGGGACCAGACAGAGAGTGGCTCAAAAGACCTTGATGATGATTAAAAACATTGGACTTTGTTTTCCCTCGCTCAGACGTTGGTTACCGGGGTCCCCCTTGGGAGCCAGGACTGGAGGTGGGGCACGATGGCGAGCGTCTAGTGGCTGGGCCTGCACCCAAGGGGCCCAATCGAGCACAGCCCGAAAAGGTAACGTGGGTCCCCCCTCTCATGCGCTCACCACTCGTAGGAGGGGGCAAAGGGGCTGGGTGCTAAGTGAGCCGGGTGGCAGCGGAAGGCGGAGGCCTTGGCGGTCCGATCCTCGGCTACAGAAGCTAGTTGTCTGTAGGTGGAATGTCACCTCTCTGGCGGGGAAGGAGCCTGAGCTGGTGCGTAAGGTGTAGAAAGTCCGGCTGGATATAGTCGAACTCACCTCAACGCACAGCAAGGGCTCTGGAACCAGTCCTCTCGAGAGGGGCTGGACTTCATTCCACTCTGGTGTTGCCTGCAATGAGAGTCGACAGGCAGGGGTGGCAATTCTTGTTGCTCTCCGGCTCCAAGCCTGCACGTTGGAGTTTAACCCGGTAATCGAGAGGGTAGTTTCCCTACGCCTTCGGGTGGGGGGACGGGTCCTGACTGTTGTTTGTGCTTATGCGCCAAACAGCAGTTTAAAATACCCGCCCTTTTTGGAGTCCTTAGAGGAAGTACTAGTGAGTGCTCCCTCGGGGGATTCCCTTGTTCTGCTGGGTGACTTCAACGCTCATGTTGGCAGCGACAGTGAGACCTGGAAAGGTGTGATTGGGAGGAACCGCCCCCCCTGACCCTAACCTGAGCGGTGTCTTGTTATTGGACTTCTGTGCTCGTCACGAATTGTCTATAACGAACACCATGTTTAAGCATAAGGGTGTCCACATGTACACTTGGCACCAGGACACCCTGGGCCGCAGTTCGATGATTGACTTTGTGGTTGTTTCGTCGGACTGGCGACCACATGTTTTGGACACTCAGGTGAGGAGAGGGGCAGAGCTGTCAACCGACCACCACCTGGTGATTAGTTGGTTCAGATGGTGGGGGAGGATGCCGGTCAGACTTGGCAGACCTAAACGCATTGTGAGGTTTTGCTGGGAACATCCCTGTCAGAAGGAGTTTCAACTCCCACACGCGGGTGAGCTTTGACCAAGTTCCGAAGGAGGCACCGACACTGATTCTGAGTGGGCAATAATTCGTGCCTCCATTGTCGATGCGGCTGATCGGAGCTGTGGCCGTAAGGTGGTCGGTGCTTGTGGTGGCGGTAATCCCAGAACCCGTTGGTGGACACCAGCGGTGAGGGATGCCGTCAAGCTGAAGAAAGAGTCCTATCAGGCCGTTTTGGCCCATGGGACTCTGGAGGCAGCTGACAGGTACCGGCAGGCTAAGCGGTCTTGCGCTCTGGCAGTCACTGAGGCAAAAACTCGGACATGGGAGGAGTTTGGAGAGGCCAAGGAAAACGACTTCCGGAAGGCTTCAAAGAGATTCTGGTCAACCATCCGCCGTCTCAGGAGGGGGAAGCAGTGCACAGTCAACACGGTGTATGGTGGGGACGGTGTGTTGCTGACCTCCACTCGAGATGTTGTGGACCGGTGGAGGGAATACTTTGAAGACCTCCTCAATCCCACCGTCTTGTCTTCCAACATGGAAGCAGTGCCTGGGGACTCTGAGTCGGGTTCGCCTATCTCTGGGGCTGAGGTCACCGAGGTGGTCAAAAAGCTCCTTGATGGCAAGGCCCCGGGGGTGGATGAGATCTGCCCGAAGTTCCTTAAGGCCCTGGAAGCTGTGGGCGTGTCTTGGTTGACACGACTTTGCAACATTGCGTGGACATCGGGAGCGGTGACCCTGGACTGGCAGACCGGGGTGCTGGTCCCGCTTTTCAAGAAGGTGGACAGGAGGGTGTGATGTAACTATCGTGGGATCACACTCCTCAGCCTTCCCAGTAAGGTCAATTCAGGGGTTCTGGAGAGGAGGGTCCGCCGGATAGTTGAATCTCGGATTCAGGAGGAGCAGTGTGGTTTTCGTCCCGGTCGTGGAACTGTGGACCAGCTCTATACTCTCGACAGGGTCCTTGAGCATGGATGTTTGCCCAACCAGTCTACATGTGTTTTGTGGACTTGGAGAAGGCATTTGACCGTGTTCCTCGGGGAATACTGTGGGGAGTGCTCCGGGAATATGGGGTATAGGACCACCTAATCCAGGCTTTTTGTTTCCTGTAAGACCGGTGTCAGAGTTTTTGCAGATGACGTGGTCCTGCTGGCTTCATCGAGCCGTGACCTTCACTGCTCGGTGACACTCACTGGATCTGTTCGCAGCTGAGTGTGAAGCGGCTGGGATGAGAATGAGCAACTCCAAATCTGACTCAATGGTTCTAGCCTGGGAAAGGGTGGAGTGCCATCTCCGGGTCGGGGATGAGGCCCTGCCTCAAGTGGAGGAGTTTAAGTACCAAGGGGTCTTGTTCACGAGTGATGGAAGGATGGAACGCGAGATGGACAGGCAGATTGGTGCGGCGCCTGCAGTGATGCGGACTCTGTACCGGTCTGTCGTGGTAAAAAGAGAGCGGAGCTAAAAGGCAAAGCTCTCGATTTACTGGCCGATCTACGTTCCTACCCTCACCTATGGTCATGAGCTTTGGGTAGTGACCGAAAGGACAAGATGGCGGGTACAAGCGGCCAAAATGAGTTTTCTCCGCAGGGTGGCTGGGCTCTCCCTTAGAGATAGGGTGAGAAGCACTGTCCTCCGGGAGAGACTTGGGAGTAGAACCGCTGCTCTTCCACATTGAGAGGAGTCAGATGAGGTGGCTCGGGCATCTGGTTAGGATGCCTCCCGAACACCTTTCTGGGGAGGTGTTCAGGGCACGTCCAACCGGTAGCTGGACGAAGTGGCCGGTGAGAGGGACCTCTGGGCTTCCCTGCTTAGGTTGCTGCCCCCGCGACCCGACCTCGGATAAGCGGAAGAAAATGGATGGATGGATGGACTATTTCAAATGTAAATGTTGTTGTTGTAAATATGATGTTATATTATTTTTTTGCAATTTGCATCTTATATTTTTTGTATACATTTTATATGTATTTATTACATATTTTTTTGTTTTTCATATAATATTATGACTTTAAAAATCATTTTTTACTGTATGCGGCTAAAACGATGTAATTTTTCCTCGTAATTTTTTTACTTTTTTAAGTCATTAGACTGCAACTTTTATCTCTTGATATTTTGACTTTATCCTTGTAAAATAGTTTTTTAGAATGTGCCGCAGTCCGCAAATTGCACCCGGGCACCAGAGCACCCGACACAACAAGACGAGACGCTATCTGGGAAATGCACGCCAACCGAGGCCACATTTTGCGTCCGTTTTGGACGGAAATGGAAGAACATGCGACAAACTCACCAAAGCGAAAGTCTGAGCAGGACACGTTCAAAGCTGCGTTTGTAAGTTGTTTGTTGCTTTATTTTTGGTGGAACAAAACAAAAAGGCGTCCAAAGCTTACCCGGAGGTGAACTTTGGTGCGGGAAAAGTTTCACAGCTCCGCGGCGAATGTACGTACGCGCTAATCCCTGTCACGATTAAGTGCAAATCGGATTAGGGTACGTGACGTGTGTGTGTTTTTACAGGTGCAATAGAAACAGCGGGAGGGGGTCGACTCCCAAAGGAAGTACAACCTCATTACGGCAAAAGAGGAAAGGCCAAGGGAAGCCGCGGTGCCGTGCAAAAACGGATTAAACCTCTCGGCCCTGCCCGGAACTCGGCCTGGCAGATTATCTCCCGCCGAATGAGTGTCAGTCCCGATCTGAAGGGTCTGAAGGTGGCGTCAGGTTCCCGTCCCTCTGCCAGCACGAGGAAAGACGCTAATTCCATCTTCTGCCGTATCAATCTGATGCTCCCGCTGCGATGTCTGTTTGCGGCGTCGGAGCGCAGCAAATAAAAGCTTTGTAATGGGAGGGGGGCCCGGTTTATAGAGGCAGGATTTAATTTGCATGGCAGATTAGCCCCGCGGTTCCACTGGCGGGGCCCGCGGCCTCGGAGGCAACATCACCTCGTTGCTCCGTCCCTGCATCTCTTTTATTAATAGGATCTCGTCCCCTCAAATCCATTAAGTCAATTGAACAAGGCTGAGTGTAATCTGATTTTACATTCAGCATGAAAACGCTTAACCGCTGACCCCCCCATGTTTTCCCCCGACGAGGGAGGCGGGGGATGAAGGGATAAGCGGTACCCGTCCCTGAATCATCCTCAGAGTTTGACACCTCATGTACTCCATGCGCACGTACATGAGAATCTAAATAAATACAGCTCTGTTCTCCGAGGCCAGCCACTTCCAAATCCCGGTGGAGGAGTGAGATTGAAAGCACGGCTGGAGGCTTTTTTTGTTTGTGGTTTCTGCCCTCGGTGCACCGGCCTGACTGGGGCCAAGTTCCGCCTCAGTGCCCCGGCGAGCGCCAGCATTACACAGACATAAAATACACACAGCTGGGGTTTGCAGTTATTAGACAGCAAGGGTGGGGAGGCCGGTACACTTCTTTTCTCCCCCCACAAAATCATGCATTCATAAATACACTGACAGGCCCTGAACTCACCACGAGACACAAGTGAGTGACATGGATGGGCAGAAGAGGCACACGGATGCCGGGTAATTGGCTGCCCAGGCGCGCATTATTCTCTTAACGCTAAAAAAACATCACAAACGATGCAAGTCTTCGTTTATCTTTGCTGCATATGTACTGGACTGACCTTTCTGTCGGTCCAAAAATACAAATACTGTCCTTCGCCACTATCACGTTATGTTCTAAATCAATTGGAGCCAATTTGAAGTATTCTTGGCCAAAATTGTGCATTTTCAAGCAAAAACAAAAAACTAAATAAGTACAAATAGACGGCATTCAAAAGAAGCATTCAAAGAGGGGAGTATGTATTCTACACTGATCACTAATATAGTTTGTTATAAGACCGTATAGGTGGCTATAGGGGTGTTATTTAATGTCTAGAGGGCTCTAATACTGTTAAAAAGCATATTTAGAAGGTGGTAAACGGGTTTTCTATGTTCTAACTCAGGGGTCGTGAACCTTTTGGGCTGAGAAAGCCATGATGGACACATATCCTGAGAGTCACATCCTATTTTTTAACAGAGACTACAACTAAAAGTGTGCAATTGTAAGCAAGTACTTTAATATTTAGCCATTTCTCTATGAATTGGTTGGATTAAACTACAGGGGGATCCCACTCCTCATCCTCCCTGGGAAAGTCTACTCCAGGGTGCTGGAGAGAAGGGTACCACCGTTAGTCGAACCTCGGTTACAGGAGCTGCAATGTGGTTTTCGTCCCGGTCGCGGAACACTGGACCAGCTCTACACCCTTACAAGGGTACTTGAGGGTATGTGGGAGTTTGCCCAACCGGTCTACATGTGCTTTGTAGACTTGGAAAAGGCATTCGACCGTGTCCCTCGTGGTGTCCTGTGGGGGGTGCTCCGGGAGTACGGGATTGATGGCCCGCTTCTACGTGCCATTCGGTTCTTGTACAATCAAAGCAGGAGCCTGGTTGGCATTGCCAGTTTCCGGTGAACGTTGGCCTCCGCCAAGGCTGCCCTTTGTCACCGATTCTTTTCATAATCTTCATGGACAGAATTTCTAGGCGCAGTCAAGGTGTTGAGGGAGTCCAGCTTGGTGACCTTGGGATCTGGTCTCTGCTTTTTGCAGACGATGTGGTCCTTATGGCCTCATTAGCCTGTGACCTTTAGTGTTTACTGAAGCGGTTTGCAGCTGAGTGTGAAGCTTCTGGGATGAGACTCAGCACCTCCAAATCCGAGGCCACGGTTCTCAGTCGGAAACGGGTGGACTGAGTTGGGAGTGAGGTCTTGCCTCAGGTGGAGGAGTTCAAGTATCTCGGGGTCTTGTTCACGAGTGAGGGAAGGTTGGAGCGTGAGGTCGACAGACGGATCGGTGCAGCATCTGCAGTAATGCGGTCGCTGTACCGGACCGTCGTGGTGAAGAGAGAGCTGAGCCGGAAGGCAAAGCTCTCTGTTTACTGATCGATCTACGTTCCCACCCTCACCTATGGTCATGAGTTATGGGTCATGACCGAAAGAACGAGATCGCGGATACAAGCGGCGGAAATGAGTTTCCTCCGTAGGGTGGCGGGACTCCCCCTAAGAGATAGGGTGAGGAGCTCGGCCATCCGGGAGGAGCTCAGAGTAGAGCCGCTGCTCCTTCACATGGAGAGGAACCAGTTGAGGTGGCTCGGGCATCTAGTCCGGATGCCTCCCGGGCGCCTCCCTGGTGAGGTGCTTCGGGCATGCCCGGTCGGCAGAAGGCCCCCGGGAAGACCTAGGACACGCTGGAGGGACTATGTCTCACAGCTGGCCTGGGAACGCCTTGGTGTCCTCCTGGTGGAGCTGGAATAGATCACCGGAAACCGGGAAGTCTGGACTTCCCTACTGAGACTGCTGCCCCCGCGACCCGGACCCAGATAAGCGGAGGAAAATGGAATGGAATTTCTAACTCTGTGATTCCTATCAAGTTTTACTTTAAAATGTCAGCAAAAAAAACATTAGACATTACAAAACACAAACGATATATAATTGATGGTACTGTTAGGACGTTATTCCCACAATATTTATATTCCCATGTTCATTTTTTCCCCAAACTTACGTTGCAAAAATTGTTTTGTTTCATTCTTATAATACAACAACATTTGAAAAATGAAAATGAACTCTATGCTACTAAAATCACATTGTTATTATGAGTTTATTCTTATATAATTGTGACTTTTTTCTCCCACTATTTTGACTTTTTACTATTTCTGCAGTTTTTTTTAGTGTTCCAGTTTCGTCAAATTTTCTCGTAATTATGACTTTATTCCTGGTATATTTTGACTTTATTCTCCTAATATTATAACCTTTTCTGTTGCCTAATTTTCAAGTTTTTTCGGTTCGATTACAAATTTTTTCACCAATTATTTTGACATTATTTTTGTGAAATTAATGCTGATTTTTCCATTTTTGCACTTTCCTTGAAGTTTTTTGTGAAATTGTATCGTGAGAATGTCAATAAAAAAAATGAAATGCCTTTTTGGTGTAGGTGAACAACATCATTAGAATTAATTTCGGTCTTTGCTGTTTTATTTCCTCATTTTTGCTGTTTGTGTAAATTCCAGTAACATTACTGACACCCGGTGGCCAGTGTAAACTACTACATATCATCTTTGAACGTGTCTTCTGAATGGCCTCCATTTCTATTTAGCTTCATTTAGAGAAAAATAGTGCTTTAAAAGTATACTTTGGAAGCTTTTTTGTCATTGAAGCTACCAAATACAGGTGGGGTATTGAATTAAGCCACGTTGTCCACACAATACTTGGACTATTTGAGTTGTACTGCCCAAAAACACCAGCGTGAACGCTAAGCAAAGTTTCTTCCGGGCAATGCTCGCTCCGGGGTGCATTATCATCCGTGCGATGTCAACCTTGAGTTACATCTGTGTGCCCCCCACCCCCGTCTTATTAACATAGAAGGCAGAACAGCAACAATGTTTTGCTAACAGTTCATGCATTACCACTCAGGGGAGGGCGAGCACCATGCATCCCTGCATCTCAAACACACGCACGTGTTCCCCAGCGTGATGCTCTGGGAAAAGAAAAGATAAACAACACAACACCGCTGATCGGCGCTGCTCAGCCCAAGGGGCAAGGGGGGGGTTCTGCTGACAGAATCAGTGATGGTTGAGATGCAAGGAGCCCCGAGTTGGTCCATCGCTGATTAGCAAAAACTCTTGCGTTTCCTGTCCCGCTGCAGCTAACACTCGTCTGCGGATTTCCTGTTTTTAACAAAGACAAAAACGTCGCTGGGGATCGGTAAAGTCTCCGGATCGGTTCAGAACAGCCGAATAAAGGACGTGGAAAATGCTCGGGTGGAGGGTTCTACTTCAAGATCACCGATTCGCTCATTTCACTGTCAATCAAAATGGGATCGTCTGGCCCATAGATCTCCAGAGATACTGAGCGCCCAATGGGTGGGACTGCAGCGCTTACTCACAAGCAGTTCTGTCAAAGTTAAACCGTTAATTAACGAGGAAATTCCCCCAAAAACACAAGAACACCAAAAACAAACAAAATTAAGGAGGAAATTCCCTTTAAACGCCACTATCTTCTTTGGCTGTGAAACGTTGGCCCACCCGGAGTAGTGTACAGAATTTCACATCATAGCATGAAGAACACAAGACATCACAGTCATTTGGGGATTTCTATTCAATTGTTAAGTGTATTGAGGTAATGGGGTGATTTACAATATACACAAGCTAACACACAACATCAGAAAAAACTAAGCACTAAATCATATACCTGAAGTATCAAAGGTATCACTATTTTAATTTCAGATAGATCAACAAGAGCTGGTATCGGAGATATGGGCATTTATCCAAGTCTTGCAGGATAAACTACGCCTTATGTGTGGGATATATGCCACCCGAGCGCTCACACTGCAGTTGCATGGCATAGATATCCCATTTATATTCAACCGGAGTCACATTTGAAAGAATGGGAATTGTTGTTCACACTGACATGAAAATAATCTGATACAGGTCGCATATGAGCAACAAAATCCAAATTGGCCTGCAGTGTGAATGTAACCTTTGCTATAGTACTGTATCTATGCTATAGTACTGTTCTTATGCTATAGTACTGTATCTATGCTTTAGTCCTCCAGTATAAGACATTTTCGGAGGACAGGTGGAAAGGTACATTTTTCTTGGAGAACTATAAAGTATGTATCTATATGGGTGCAGAGCACTGACTGTTCATGAGCACATTATTTTTTGTGAGTTGCCTGTTTTTATTCCACTTTGACGTGCATTGTTAGTCACAATTATATTTTGTCAGATGATTTGGTGGAAAGCAGCGTAGAAGAAGGATGGATTTGCTGGAAGAGAATGATGGACGGTTTACCTTACCGATGTCACCGTGTTTGTTTTTTTATACATTAAGCTCCCTTTTATGTTCAGCTGTTTAAGAAACAAGAATCATTTCCTCAAGAAAATCAGCACAAAGCAAACGTATGTCTGCGTGTGGCTTTTCTCCGGGTACTCCGCTTTCCTCCCATTAGTTATGGTAATTGACCACTCTCAATTGTCCATATCGTGAATGTGAGTGTGACTGGTTGTTTGTCTAAATGTGCCCTGCCATTGGCTGGGGACCAGTCCAAAGTGTACCCAAAGTCAGCTGGGATAGGCTCCAGCATCCCCGTGCAACCCTAGTGAGGATAAGCGCCGTAGAAATCTGAAAGATGGTATCGGAATGTGGCAATTTCAAGGAGTTTGTGCGACGGGAGGGAATATTTCCTCCACCGGTGTAGGAGATCAGGACGAAAGAAGGCAAAAAAAACATGGGAATTGACCTGCGGTGTGTGCGGACACATGAGGCGTTGTTTGGCTTGTAAAACCCAATTAGCGGCTCTTCCCCGGGATCGCTTGACTGTTTCCGTCCAAGCTTTCCGCAGTGATTCCCGTGAAAGGATTTGTCACCTTCGCAGCGGGGCCCCGGCGGTGCGAAAGCTTTTCCACGAGTCACAACAGGAGAAAAGAGGAGGCCAGAAAACTTACAATCCCCCCCCCCCGGGAGGATTCGGGGAACTTATATAACTCCCAATTACCAAAACTCCTTCTTGCAGCCTTTTTCTTGCCGGGGGCCCCCCTCTCTGTTTTCAAGACTCCCGGAATATCTGCAGTGCCACTGAAGAGCGCATAATGCCTGTGTGCCCACATGACTGGCAAAAACACCCCTGCTCTTTCTGCCCCGCTGAGTCCTGCTGCATAATGGGGGTCTTGAAGGCCCGCCTAACCAAGCCTCGGTGGCTCGCAGCGTCAGGAGCGGCTGTTTGCCAGCCGGATGCCACAAAACACTCTCTCTAGTTTGGGGAGGGGAGGGTGAAACACCATGTTGGGTTTTTTGTGAAGTTGGTCCGGAAGGAAGGAAGCTCGGAACACATTTCAAGACATAGGGGATGCCCCCCCCCGTATTAAATCAGTGTCGGTATTTCCGTATCACTTTCACTCACTCAGCATCCGTGTGTGTTTATCCCGCCCCCCGCTTTCGCTCACCGTTCAGGAGCCGACCTGTTTACCTGATGGGTGGTCTTGGACCGGGCTAAACCAAAGCCCCTGCCTCTAAGTGTAGAGTAGCTGCTAATCCGATTTCAGGAAACAGTCAAATCCCCCCCACCCCGGCTTTCAGATTCACAGTTTGCTCCCTGGTGCTGCCAGAGGAAGGCGAATGACTGATGGGGACGGACTATTATAATCTTTTTTTTAGGCTACCGACTGCATCGTCTGGACCGACCGGGGAGGACATATTAGCTCCTCGCTGGCAGCCCTCTCCCTCCGAATCCGCTCTGGCTTCTCCGGGACAGTCCAGAGCCGACATAAAGCGGTGCTTCATGGGTTCCGAGGCTTATCTGGCCTCTTAAAGTATGTGAGACATGCCAGGAAACAAAGGAGCGTCTCTGAGCCCACGACCGTGGAGAGCGTATCCCTTTCACGGGGCCACGCATCGGACCGGTTGCTTGTGGTCTACACCTGGAGGGGGGCTAGAAAAAACACCCACCTCTGTGTGCATTCAAGCCAATCAGCCAAGTTGATTGGTCGCAATAATTTTTGTCTTCAAAATAGAATATATTTTTCAATATAATGTTGTTTGGTCTCAAACAATTAAACCGGCCAATTATAGCCATCAGAGCACGGGTGTCCAAAGTGCGGCCCGGCACGTTCGAAAAGTAGAATTCAACATGAAAACTACAAAAACGCAAACAATGGAAGAATCAGCTGAAATGTTAGAAGAGCGAAGTCAACATATTAAGACAAAAATGGCCAAACAAGAGAAAGTGATTTATGAGAGTAACATTGTAATGTTTTAGGAGGAAAAATAATATTTTAGTAGCGCGGCGTTGGAATATCATAAAAATCTTTTTTTATGACGAACAAAATAGCAAATAAAGCTGTATTTTTTTATTTAGGATGTGAGAGGGAGGACTATGAGAATAAAGTCAAAATATTGTGGGAGTAAAGTCCAAATTAGGAGAATATTTACAAGAAGAAAGTTGAAATATCTGTAACATTTAAAAAGGGTATAATTTTAATGAATAAGGTCAAAAAAGTCGAATTCCATTGACAAAAAGGCACAATTTTATAAGAATAAACTCCTAATATGATGAGAAAAAGTTGAAATATTTTTTTTAAATGTATGTAATTTTCGAAACTTTTAAAAAAGAACAAAAATTTAAAAAACCAAGAGCAGGGAGCAAGCAATTTCTGCCAAAATTGTGCAAAAAAGCAGAATGAATATTATCCTGGAGAGGTGTTGAAATCTATTCATTGGCCGAGGATAGAACCGGCAACAAGAATGCCGGCAGAGACGACACTATCTACGGCTCATGCCGCCACGCACAAAGTAAGCAAATTCTTTAAGGTAAAAAATGAAAATCAATATTGAAATGTGTAAATGTGATAGACTACACTAGGAAAGATGATCGAACCAGCAACCATCAGGTTGGGACCTAACCAATCTGGTGGAAAATATAGGGGCCCCCTACTGGTGTGTTTTACCCTACTGAAAGCGGCAAAATTAAAAATATTTGCAACGTATGCAGCCTAGCAGCCTCACCTGCACCCACCAAGACAGAGACTGAAAAGGGCTCAGTCTGTTCATGCCAGTGTTCTATGGAACCAATGCGCAGAGTGAAGCCTCTTCCTGCCTGTTTGGACAAGGAAAGGAGACATACATGGAAGTCGATGGAAGCCGGCAAAACCTCCCAGTTCATTTCCATGTATTGTCTGATTCCTTTCTTTATTTTAGTCCCGGCCTTGTGGCACCCCTAATTACAAGAATAAAGTCAACAAAAAGGACAGACGCATCCAGATACTAAGCAGACAACAGAGAGGGGCATTTCTCCTCCGTGCAGGCGAGAGGCCTTCTCCGTGACCCACATCCGGAGTCTGGAGAAAGCATGGCCTCAGCTGGCCAAACAGGAGCAGTACAACCCAAAACCATGGTTTCCTTTTTTGGTGAGCCATGACGGGACCGAGGGTGCAGAGCATGCAAAGAAAATGCAGCATTCGTAGCGTGATGCTCCTCACACTAATAACACAACATGAATGAAATGGTGTGTGTGTGTGTGTGTGTGTGTGTGTGACATGAGGGGATGGGTGTCAGTGTGTCACAGCTGATCCCTGGAGTACTGTCAGAACAGAAACCCTAAGGGTCCCATTTTGATTCCCTACCGCTGAGAGACCACACGGCATCTGTCCAGTGGCTTTAATTCTTATGCGTGTCTCTGAGGGCGCCTTTGCGCGCATATTTCGGCTTCACGGCCATTACTTGCACCTGTCAGGTTGATTTTTCCAGTTTTGAAATGCTGGGTCACTCTCAGGGCTGCGGCCAAGTGGCGACCTCGTTTAGCCCTCCCGCCGCAGTAGCTTTGCTCCGTAAACAGCCGGGAGAGACTCCAAGTCTCGGGTTAAAAGCCCACCCCTGCCCGCCTGCCAAAGGTAAATAGGAGTGACTTGGATTGTGGCTCCTTTGGGTTTATGCCGTCATCCTTTTAGGCAGGCTGAGCCTCAAATTCTAGTAGATCACTTGCATTGATCCTAAATCAATCATTGGGCCAAATTTCCAATTTCCAATGCATTATTTATTTAATACGGTGTTTGGGATTTTTTTTCTTTACTGGCCCAGTGCCACTGTCTAAAAATATAAATTCACCAAAAAAATTAGGAGAAAACAAACTGCAAAAATGGAAAAATCAGCGGTTATGTTATGAAAATAAAGTCAAAATGTTATGGGAATAAAGTCATAACAAAAAAATTGACACAGCTGGGGAATATATTTTTTTTTAAATAGCTGTAATTTTAGACAAAATATTATGGAAAAAAGCCATATTCTAACAAAAAAATATGCGTTTTTCTTTTGTAAGTGCTAATAATGACAAACAAAACAAATGTGTAATTTTTGGAAAATAAGGTTGCAGAAAAGGTTTTAGTGACGAGAATGAAGTCAAAATATTATTGGAATAAGATAGCTGAAAAATATATTTTTTTTTTCAAAATCAAAAAAGTCCAACTATTATGAGAATATTATTTAAAGATTATGCAGTTTCACCAGAATAGACTTGTAGTATTATGGAGAAAAGAATAGAGATCAAATAAGGTCGCGGGGGTATGCGGGAGCCTATCCCAGCTGACTTCGGGCGAGAGGAGGGGTACAGTCAATCGCAAACAACCAATCACACTCACATTCATACCTACTGTATGGAAAATCTAGACTCGCCAATTAACCTAGTCATTTAACGAGAACAAAAATATTTAAGTTGTAATAGCTGATTGATACTTTTTGAAATTGATACTTTTTCCCTTAGAATAGATATCACCTACCAACTATCATATCAACTATATAAAAATCCAAGCACCTCTACGGCGGTCCATAGCATGCTTTCAGGTTTCAGCATGGGATCTTCCACAAAGTAAGATTCCTTCTTTATTGAATATTTTGGTAGTTAGAGCATAGAAAGCCTGTTTACTACCTTTAAAAATGCTTTTTAACATCATCAGAGCCCTCTGAACATGACATAGCACCCCTATAGTCACCGTTTCACTCCAATTACTCGATATAGTAAACATAATAAGGGAAAATAAGACATTTAAGACATAAATAAGACTGTATGTGTGGCTATAAATGTGATCCCAAGGGGAGCTGAGTGAGCGGCAGACAGTAAGTGACATTTTGTGTTCAGAAATGACTTTCAACTTGGCCTGGGTTACGGCCGCAACAGTAGCCAGAAGTTCTATTCGGGGTTATTGCGCTTGTTGTGCAATTATTCAAACCCGCAATAAAAGCCTTTTGTCCTAGCGATCAAGTCTGGTGCTTGTGTGTCTCACCCAACATTACAGTAACGTCACTGACACCAAGGGAGCCGTGTAGAATACTCCATAGCCTCAAAGCATTTTCGGAATGCCTTACATGAGTACTTGACATCTTCAGCCACTTTTATCATTCAAAATGCTTCATTTAGGCAAAAATTCATTTGCATGTATATAATGTATATATCTTTTTTATAAACCGTGATAGAATCTGTGATAGAGTTTAACCTTATTAGAGCCCTCTTGTTATGAAATAACCCCCCTACAGTCACCTTTACACTCCTATTACCCAACATAGTAGACATAAAAGAAAATAAGACATGATGCGGACTCACACATGTTAGCATTGGGAGAGTTCCTTGTCTTTTTTTGGTACAGTACTTCCTGCGTTGGCTATTGTCTCATCATTGTAACATGACTGACACCAGTGCAGAATGCTACATATCATCAATGAGCCTTCTGAATGTCTTCTATTTGTATTTCAGCTCATTGAATCATTGTTTGCTTGAGAATGTCTAATTGAAACAATAAGAATAATAATAATAAGGGGAATTTCAGCAATCTGTTTTTGCGTGCTTGATGCCAGAGATGAGCATCTTTCCCGCCACCACAGGAAGTGTCTTTCCACATGCTTGTTCAACAAACCAGAAGCTGCTGGCTGCATCACTTGGGCTTAAAGAACCGAAACATGATCACCCCTGCGGTAATTATCCTAAGATAGATACTTTGTAAGCCAGGCAGTGTACTGTAGTGTTGATAAGTTAGTGATGTATCATGAAATATGAGCTACTTTACCTTGAAAAAGCAACAGAACCCGCCAACACAGTAAAAATAAGTTGCTCCATTTTAGTCAAAATTCCACTCTAAATTGTCCATAGGTATGAATGTGAGTGTGAATGTTTGTTTGTCTATCTGTGCCCTGCGATTGACTGGGGACCAGTCCAGCGTGTACCCCTCCTCCCGCCCAAAGCCAGCTGGGATAGGCTCCAGCATACCCGCCACCCTAATGAGGATAAGCGGCATAGAAAATGAATGAATGCACTTTTTTTTATTTATTTAAAAGCCTCTATTGACGTTATGTTGACGCTGTCCCATGAAGGATGCGGTTGTGACTGGGCTCCACATTACACGCAAGCCTTAGACTGCGGACGAAATTCAAGGCTTTTTTTCAAGAGCAATTTCCTTCACGTTCAATGGAGGTTGGAAGTATTTGTTGTCGAAAACGCTGAAGAATACTGAAAAACATTCAATAATAACAGACCATAGCAAATTCTACATTATTAATACATTCAATATTATTCACTGATCATCACAGATAAGGTACTGCATAATTTCCTTTCCAAATATTATACATTTATAACTTGGGTGATTCAGTCAAAATTATACTCCAGTTTTTACAGAAATTCTCCATTTTTCTCCGATACGTGTTTATATTTAATGCAACTTACTGACTTGTTCATATCAAGCTGCTTCACTGTCTTCACTGTGCTGTGCTTCAATTCAGAGTTTGGGGGTCGTCTCACACACTGTGTGTGGCCCTTGGACCCAAAAACTCTCATCAGTCCACAAAAGGTTCCTCCATTTCTCTTTAGGCAAGTTGATGTGTTTTTGGGCAAAATGTAACCTCTTCTCCACATGCCTTTTTTTTTTACAGGAGGGACTTTGTGGGGGATTCTTGTAAATAGATTAGCTTGACACAGACGTCTTCTGACTGTCACAGTACTTACAGGTAACTCCAGAGTGCCTTTGATCATCCTGGAGCTGATCATTGGCTGAGGCTTTGCCATTCTGGTTTTGATAGTTGTCTTCCGTTTTCTGCCACGTGTCTCTGGTTTTGCTCTCCATTTTAAGACATTGGAGATCATTTTAGCTAAACAGCTAACATTTTTTGCAGCTCTTCATAAGTTTTCCCTTCTGCAATCACCTTTTAATCAAAGTACATTGTTCTTCTGAACAATGTCTTGAAGGACCCATTTTCCTCAGGCTTTCAAAACGAAATGTTCAACAATTTCGTCCTTAAATGTTTTCACTAAATTGATCACTGATTGAATGCCACACGATTTTCAACTGATTGCCCAAGTACACAGCCTTAAGAGCCTTAAGTTCTGGGTCTTGTTGGTTTTCTGAGAATCTACTGCACCTACTGGTAACTTGTTTGCCATGTTGCAATAAAAATATACTTTGTTTTACGCAAAATGTGTGCTACTTTTTAGCATCATTTAAATGTTCGGTCCATTCTGAGCTATGAATACATATTTTTTGTATTAAAAAATACAAATGGTGATTAATCGTGATTCATTAATTTCATAACAGCTTTCAAATGATTTGACAGATTGTTATTTGTTGTTTTATTAATATTTAAATTTAAAAAAGTAAACAGCTAAAAAAAATAGTTTGATTTTTCAGTATGCAACAATCTCATTTCTCATCCAACGTAGAGTAAAATGTAAAATGTCCAATCCGTCTAATTGGCGCTGCACCCGCCAGCAAGTTGCAAAGATCAGCTGTTATAATAACAAACCGAGACCATGAAGTCAATAAGGAATGTTGAGATGGGTGTTTATGAAGACCTCGGCATTATGCGGCGCTCTCAAACCATGGCTAGAGGCGAGGCGTTTATTTGTGTAGCCGCTGGCTCTTCATCTGAGAAAAGTGCTGAGCGGGCGCTTCTGCAGGAGCCTCTTGAGAAGGCGCCCAGGAGGAGCCGGCGCCCGTTCCTTGAGCTGGACAGACAGACGGCCCGCACCAGGTTAACTGGTTTTCTTAATGCCGCCAGTTTCTTTCAGAGAATGAAAGTCAAACAGGGCCCGGTGAAAGACTTTGTCGCCCGCTTGGGGGGGGGTAAAAGGGCCTCTCCGCACACACTCGCTTAGGGAGATTAGCCGGGTGACTCTCGTCTGGAGGATGTCAAATGTTTGTACGCGCACCGGAGAGCACTCAGATCAGCATGTTTGGAGAGGAAGGAGGACTCACGCCGATGCTTATTTGGCTTTACGAGCGACTATCTCGGTCTGCTGAATATTAAACTTAGTCGCCGACTCCAAAACAACATTAACAAGCTGAGTGCTCGAATGCCTGCGACCGGCAAGCCAAAAGGCCAACGCCGCGTGCTCGGTTAGCAGGTGACATCAAACAAGCCGACGAGTCTGCAGCTCAGCGGGCCCAGGTGCTGCTCGGGAGTGTAAACCTTCCAAATTCCAGGCTTCAGTCTGTCAGGGTTTTTCAAAAAAAGCATTAATCGCGCTGTTTCATGGTTGAACACGGCCTATTGGTGCACAAATACTTAAGCAAATGGGACTTTTTGCCTAAATGAAACATTTAGCTACAAAAAAAAATACAAGTATAAGGCATTCAGAAGATGCATGAGATTAGTTGCGATGATGTGTAGTATTCCACACTGCTCACTAGGTGTATAGGGGTGTTAGTTCATGCCTAGAGGTCTCTAATAATGTTCAAAAGTGTTTTTAGAAGGTTGCAAACAGGTTTTTTTATGCTCTAACTACCAAAATATTCTATTTACAAAAGAAGGACTCCTACTTGGTGGAAATTCACGCGGAACCAATTCATCCTGATAAAAGACAATGACTATAGGGGTGTTAGTTCATGCCTAGAGGTCTCTAATAATGTTCTAAAGTGTTTTTAGAAGGTTGCAAACAGTTTTTTTATGCTCTAACTACCAAAATATTCTATTTAAAAAGAAGGACTCCTACTTGGTGGAAATTCACTTATCACAGTAAGGTCTGGGACCAATTCATCCTGATAAAAGACGATGACTATAGGGGTGTTAGTTCATCCCTAGAGGTCTCTAATAATGTTCAAAATATTTTAAAATGTTGTAAACAGGTTGTTTATGCTCTAACTAGGAAAATATTCTATTTACAAATGAAGGACTCCTACTTGGTGGAAATTCACCTATCACGGTAAGGTCTGGGACCAATTGATGGTGATAAAAGTCTGTTCTATGGAAGGTTTCTGTGATCAATGTTTAATTTCCTGGCCTTCCTGTATTCTTCCTTTCTTTTTTTTCTCCTTACTGTCAAACCTGAGTTTTCTAACGCCTCAGTATTTGCATGACGTATCGTCGTCACAATTTTGCCTCAGTTCTCGTATGTTTTACCAGTTATCGTACAATACGGCAGGTAACAAGCCCGGATCTTGTGGTATCCATGACGATAGCCCGCAAAACAGCCCATGAATTTGTTTCATTGCCTTCTAGATTAAGTTGTTGCAGGTTATTTTCTTTGACAGTATGAAAATTGCCGTAGGGTAGAATGTGTGGCTAACAAGGTGCGCTGTATGTGATGCGGTGCAATGCAAACACATAATCATCTAGCTGTTGAAGCCATCCCTATTCATCTCAAAGGAGCTCGCATTATTTATTCATTTATCACAACAATGTGCAGAACTGCCACATTGTTTGTTGTGGTGAGCGTGTACACAAAGTAAAGGAGCAGCAGAGGTTACGCTACAAACAATAGCCCTCCTTCTAAGGGTATGTAACCATAGCCGCTCATAAAGTCCCGGCCCGCGAAAGAAGGAGCCGCGCTCGGGCTCGCGTTTCAACAACAACAAGGGCGGCATTATGCAACGCAAGCTCTGGTTGGAAGTACACCACGCAAATGTCAGAGAGCAACGAGCGCAATGCAGTCACCACGTCGCGTGGGGATCACAAAGCAGAATTTACTACACCACAAATGGTTTATACTTATCAGGAGGGCTCCGTAAAGTTTTCTTTTCAGTACATGAATGAATGAATACTATTCAATCTACTATATTATGTACCACACTAAATTGTATATATGCAGTTTATACACTATACAATTATATCCCAATATACTATTCTACTGTTATACTATTCTGCACTCTGTGTGCATACCACAGGCCCCGCCCCACCCACCGAGTCAAAGACACTGTATGACTAACAAAAGGGCTCACCCTGTCCATGCCGTTGTTCCATGGACCAAACACGCCAAGGTGCTACAAGCACCGCACAATGCAGTGAACTCTCTTCCTGCCTATTTGGAAGAGATGATTCAGTGTTAACAAATGCAGGGTTTTTGTAGTTACAGCATAGAAAACGTGTTTATGACTTTCTAAATGCATTTTTTTACTCATTATTAGGTCCCTGTAGACATAAAACCCCTTTATAGTCCTGTTATTCTTGGTTTACACCACATTGCTAATGCACAAGCTACAGGACCACTGCAGAGACACTAGCTCACCTCCATTGTGTTTATTTTCAACTTGAGAAAAGCTTTCAAATGAAGTAGGGAAGAAAGACAAAATGAAAAGCCAAAAACGTACCACTTCCTCACAGAATGGGAGAACCTATTTATCATGTCAGACATGCCACGGCTGACCGCACGCAGTGTGACAGTAATATGAGGTAAGGTCATGTCTCATCAGGGTTTTGTGTCACTACTGCCGCCTTGTGGCCGGAATAGAACGTATAACTTGTATTTCAATATTTTTTATACTAATGACTTTTTGATTAATACATCGAGCGACGAGCGGATGATCAAACCAGCCGTGAGTTTTTAGCAGGCGAAAAATAGAAGAATATAAAATGTTGGAAAGTAAAAATGCAGAATGAATGTCTAAATAAGTTGAACGATTACAGCGGGATTGAGGATCGGACCAGCAACCTGGATGGAACTGAGCTAACTAGTTAGCCACCAATGTATTTTTTCTAAACTTAAGAAAGGGTTTCAAACGGATGGGGGAAGAAAGACAAAATAAGAAGTCAAAAACTTACCACTTCCACACGGAATGGGAGAACTTCTTTTCACTTTATCATGTTGGGCATGCCACAGCTGATCTAAATAGAAGAGGGGGAAGAAGCCATGCCATAATGGTGGGGGACGAAGTGCATGTTTCTTGAAACAAGGTTGCGCCAATAAAGGTGTCAGTATTGTGTCAATAGTTTGCAAGCAGGCAGCGAATGAGGGAGCCTTTCTTTGCAAACTTCAGGCCTCCCCGTTGCTTAAAGGTTGTGACCCCACTTTTTACTTTTCCCGGGGCTGTTGGGTTAATGAAGTAACAACAAACTGGGCCTGCGGCTAATTTGGAGTGGCACTTCCTGCACTGGACCCCCCCACCACTTGTCTCCACGCAGACGTATTTCATTTTCTCTTATCTCTGCCTCGGTCATGCAGCTTTCCGCATGGACGCCCGTGTCTCCCCCGGTCGCAGCACTAATGGAAACTTCGTTAATGTCATTAATCTGCGGACCGGGACACGGCCCCGACGCGTTTAACCTTGCCGGGTAGGCCGGTGCATGCCAGCCAAGGCCCCCGCGAGCGTGCACGCACTCGCCGCGACGTCCACTTCAGCCACCGCACAAGGAGCTTTCTTTCCGTCGATCAATTAGTTGACCGGGATAATGCCTTCTAAGGATATCTCTGTTGTGTCTTTTCTAAATCAGCCTTGTTGAGTGAACAGGCCCTTTCTACATGACAGCACGCTCACTTCCACCATGCACATTCACACAATGGCAACGTCAAAAGGCTGCTTAATGACTAATCAGCAGGCTGTGATTCATGCCGCACTCAAAGCCCTCTTATTCACACATTCCAGCCGCGCCGTGAATGGACACTCTCAGCCCTGCGTGGCATATACTTTCATTCATAAAGGAGAGGGGGAGCGAGGTCGGGCAAGAGGGGGTGGTGGAACAAAAAAAAAAGCAAAATCTCTCTGGAAGGATGGGTAACCCAGGGGACATCATTTTCTTTTGTGTGGCACTCAGCTTATGGGGCCAAATGCCAGCAGGCTTACAGCACAGTGTCTGTCTGTGTGCGTCCCTTTTTCCTTTGCACACAGTAATTAGGAGGATCTTAATTGAGGGGGGGTTTATTAGTGTCTGAGGAAGGCTTTAAACGTCACTTTAATTAAGGGGGATTCGGCAGACAGCTTGTGTGGCGATGTCACCAGTCCTTTCAAATCCTTGTTGGGGAGCAACAGGGAAAAAAGAAGTGGCTTTTTTGTTTTTTTATAAAGGAAGGGAGCGTAGAGGAGGTTGTCTAGACCTGCGGTCAGAGACAGAGAAGTTAGTCTGACCCTGGCCGCGCATTATCTGCAAAGAAATGTGCAACATGCCTGCACAAGGGGAAGCAAATCATCCCAAACAAACCCTTCTGCCCTCCTTGCACTGTTCCATTCAAAAGATAACCTCCTCCAAATTTCAAGGCGGAGGGGATTAATTTATTCTCAGCATATCCTATGCCCATTCAAGCGGGGTATAAAATCATAGATTATTTCCTGCTTGGTTAACCCGCATCCGGCCAGTCCCCCTCACAAAGCCACTCTAATGTTACCATTAGTTATGCTCCTCTGGTGGCCAAAGATTGATCCCAGACACTTAGACTCCAATAAATGTGTACATGAACGCGACGGCCATAGATAGCCACATGATCGGGAGAGAAAAAAAACATGAACCGGAAGAAGGCATTTCAGTGCAAAATGCCCGTGCATGCTGAAAAACCGAAGCGGAACTGAAACATAGAAATGTGTTGTAGAATCTGAGGAGGATCGAACCAGCAACCATTGGGTTGGGAGACCCCCCCACTCCTGAACCTGTGACATGAACAAGCAGAATGCGATGTAGAATGTTAAATGTAAAATGAATTCCCACCAATAGGGGGAGACACTGACATTTTCAATGGAAAATACCGTCCTGTGGTAAGTGAATTTCCACAAAATATGATTCAATGTTAATAAACGCAATAGTTTTGTAGTTACAGCATAGAAAACGACTTTCTAAAAGCACTTTTTTACCATTATTAGAGCCCTGTACACATAACACCCCCATAGTCACCTACTATTCTTTGTTTACGCTACATTGCTAATGCACAGGCTACGCAATGACTGCAGAGATAAGAAACGACTGCACAGCATGCTAGCGAGCTAACTAGTTAGCCTCCAATTTGAAAATTGAAAGAGTTTCAAACGGAGCGGGGAAAAGAACAAAAAAAAGTCGAAAACCTACCACTTCCACACGGAATGGGAGAACTTCTATTCACCGGATTATGTCGGACACGCCATGGCTGACCCCATGCAGGGTGACCATAATTTGATGTAATGTTATGTCTCATCAGTGTTTTGTGTCATTACTGCCGCCTTGTGGCCAAAATATTACATTTGACTTGTATTTCAATAGTTTCTATTTTTTTAACTAATACATTGAGCAATTACACGAGGATCTGAGGATAAACCAGCTGGGAGCCGTGTCACCAAGTGGAATGTTACGGTAACGGAAAAGGATTTTTGCACCAGTAGCGGGCACCGTTTCATTTGAGCATTATTTTTAGCAGACTCAAAACGGACAAATTGGAAATGCTGGAAAGTAAAAATGCAGAATGAATGCCTAAACAAGCTGAATAATTACACCGAGGATCGAACCAGCAACCAACAGTGTGAATGGTGCTCGGTGTTAGAAAAATAATAATACATTTAGCATATAGGATCAATACGCTATATTAATTATTTGACTGATGATGACAAAATAACGAACAAAGGCAAACACTGAATGTTGGAACGCATAAATAATCGCAGCAGGAAGGGGGAGGTTCAGGGAGCTCAGCGCTCGGGGAGCAGGGATTGGAAGACAGATAAGAAGTGGCAGGGTTGGGTTACCAGCTAGTTCACGGGGTTTGTCGCTAGGCGGTGAAAACGCTCACCTGCCTGCGGTCACACTCGCGCTGGGACCCGGCGGTTAAATGGATTTGGGGTTTCGTTACCGACACAAAGTTGGGCAACCTGCGACTGAAAGAGGTCCCCGATCAAGCAGGAAAGCTTTCAGAAGCCAGGTGGGAAAAGCGGACAGGAAACAAAGTAAATCCAGCTAATGCGCTCCACACACCCAAAAAGATCAATAAGAAACATTTGATGAATTATGATTATTGTTTTACATGCAGAAAGCAATGCTAATCATTATAAACTAGGGATGGGTGAAAGTTATTGATTGTTGATGCACACTTCCCGGACACCCTGGCCAGATCCAAAACTGTCTTTGGCCCCGTGGCGGGTTGTTAGGCGCCCACTGAAAAGTGCACGGACGTTAAGTACGGTGCGCTGTGTGGACACTTTGTTCCGAGGAATAACGGACCAAAACAACGAACATAAACCGAGGCAGTGGACAAAAACAACGAAGCAAAAATACTGATGATTCTTTTTGTATTCATCACACAAAAAGCGGGAAGCACCGGATGTGTGACTGAATGCTGCCTATTATTTTTCTTGAATGCATTTTAGGACCAATTCTTTTCAAGAATAAAAATGGCTAAATGCACTAAAAGACAAATAGAAAGCGGAACAAGCATCGTAATTGTGGTGTAGTATTCTACCTTGGCCACCGGGTGTCAGTGTTCCGCGAGACTCCTCACTAATGTTCGCTAGGGTATTTACTGTGACCATTGTGTTACTTACATCTTACATGGCGTATCTACTCTTATTCTGTCTGCTCTATTGGGTAATACGATTGTAAAGACAATTAAAGCCGCAAGGAAGTTTGCTATCCAGGAAAAAACAACAACAAACTGCTAACATGTGAGTTTATGCTATCGTATTTATGCCCAATATGTCTTATTTTCTCGGATTTTATCCACTATATCTGGTTATACTAATGTAAAGTTGATATAGGGGTGTTATTTCATGTCTTGTAGGCTCTAATAATAATAAATAATCTCTAATAATGTTAAAAACCGCATTTAGTAGATTGTACGCATGTTTTTTGTGCCGTGACGACACAAATATTTCATTTATTAATATTGCATTCTACGTTACCAATCGTCATAATATATAAATTCTAATATAAGCTCCCGTTAGCGTTTGTCGTTGTCCTTTTTTCACTTCCAGTTCTGACTCCTAGTGACCAGTGTGGAATACTACACATCACCACAGCGTCTTTGAATGCGTCGCCTGAACGCCTTATATTTGTGTTTTACGTCGTTTAGCCATTTGTATGCCACATTTACAAAAAGAAAAATACAATTTGCTTAAACGTGCAACTTTCCAACCACAAAAAAAGCGACCGTTTATTCATTCCTACAGAGGTATTTGTGGGAATTCGTGCTAAAGGGAAGCTGCAAAAGTCAACAGCAGTGCAATTCCGACCCCACATACGCGTCTCCAGCTCCCAAACACGAGTCTAGCAATAATAGCTCTTAAGAAACCGGAAGCACAATCCCAGAAAACACTTCTAGACTCCAAACGTGAGACTTGAATGACTTGGTGTCTTTGAACGCACCGCTACGTTGCTCTCTGCAGAATGTCCTGCTACTGGTAAAGAGACCAAACACATGGCTTAGCTAATGTCAGCACAAACGTCCACTCAGCTCCTGAATTAGGACTTGGGGCTAAGCGGCACGAAAGACGCCCGGAAAGGAGTGCCGTGACTAAGATAGACGGCGGGCGACGTGTGCCCTGTGGCGTTTACAGAAGAAACCAGCAGCAGCCGTGGTTTCGAATGTCAACACAAAGATCACTCGGCAAACATGCATTTCATATTCCGGGAATGCGAGGTTTCATCTGCGTCAAAATGCGACAAATTGTTTCAGTGTTGATAGAAAAGCACTGCTTGTACATTTCAATTTTCCAGCAGCCTCCCCCATCAGATAAGACCTGCATCTTTATGAATAATTCACATTTTTCTCCTTATCATCCTGATGCAGCTTGGAAGCAATGCCAGCCAAATCCCCTCTTAAATGATTTGCTAACTTTTAGATGCTTAAATAACACGCCTGCACTCCGGGTGGACGACTAAAAATCTTTCTTCATTTGGAGGAGACAAAAAAACAAAACCGCAATCGTCTGACAGCCTTTTGCACAACAGATGGGGGGGGGGGTCTTCTCTCCGCTGAGCAGTCTCACACATGAGAGACCCCCAAAAGCGGCAGATAAACGTCCGGAAAGTCAACATGTAAATTTGCAACTGCCGCGTCTCCAACTGGCGGGCCCAAACGCTGAAACCAACAACATCCGAGACGTCACACGCGACAGATGGAATGAGGATTTCCATCCTTGGGAGGAAAAAACTCTTATGCGTCATGGGGAAAGAAAGTCCGTATCGATCCGGGTTGTGGGCAGCAGTCTACCTTTTTCAAGGAAAAAAATATTCCAACGTCACAACAATAAAGTTACACCAAAAGAACATTACACGAAAAAATTACTACTTTTTTCTTGGAATATTTTGACTTTTTTCTCGTACAATTCCAGGTTTTATTCTCCCAAAAGTACAACTTCTTTTTCTAACTTTTTCAAGGAAAAAAAGGCATAATACTCCAATGCCACACCAATAAAGTTACACAAAAATAACAGTGCAAAAAACGGTGTCAAAAAAATGCGGAAGTAAAAATCCTGACAAGCGGTAGAGTCGCAAGAAGAAAGTAAGAATAAAACAAAAATGGCAGCGCTGTCGAGAATAAAGTCTGTAATGTTACAATTTCAATAAGCTGCGAGAAATAAGTTGTAATTTTAGAATGAAACTAGTAATTTTACAAAAGAGTCTTAATATTAAGAGAAAAAAGTCGTAATTTTACAAAAAAAAATCGTAATTTTACAAGAAAAAAGTCGTAATAGTACAAAAAAAAACGTATACTTTTAGAAAAAAAAATCATCTTGTTCTTCTTGTAATGAGAAAACAATCATATGAGAAAAAAAGTCTTAATATTATGTCGTATTTTGACAAAAATAAAATGCTGTAATTTTAGGAGAAAAAAGTCATAATTTCACAAGAAAATAATCATAATTTTACAAAAAAGGTTGTAATTTCAGTAGAAAAAAGTTGCATTTTTAGGTGAATAAAACTCGTATTTAAAAAAAAAAAGTCATAATATAAAGAGAAAAAAGTCTTAATTGTACGAGAAAAAAAGTTGTAATTTTACCAGACAAAATTCATATTTTTAGGAAAAAAAGTCATAACATTACGTGAACAAAGTCGGAACTTTACGAGGAAAAAAAGTTTGAATTTTAAGAGAAAAAACTCAGCATGTATTTTCTGACAAGTTGTAAATTTAAAAGAAAAACATAATTTTAGGAGAATAAAACATGTAATTTCACAAAAAAGTCATAATATTATGATAGGAAAAGTCGTAATTTTACAAGAAAAAATATAATTTTAAGAGAATAAGTTGTAATTTCAGGAGAATAAAAGTCAATTTTACAAAAAAAAGTCATAACATTACAAGAAAAATGTCGTAATTTTAGTAGAAAAAAGTTGTCATTTATAGGTGAATAAAACTTGTAATTTTATGGAAAAAAGTCTAAATATTACTGGAAAAAGTCAGAAGAAAAAAAGCTTCAATTTTTCAAGAAAAAATTCATAATTTTAGAAAAAAAAGTCATATTATTACGTGAAAAACGTCGGAACTTAACGAGAAAAGTTTTAATATTACAAGAAAAAAGTTGTAATTTTACAAAAAAAAAAGCAAAAACTCTTAATTTTAGAAAAAAAAGTCATATTACGAGAAAAAAGTCGGATTTTACAAGAAAGAAAAGTCGTAACCTAACGTGAAAAAAAGTTGTAACTTAATGAGAAAAAAAAAAGAAGAAAATAGTAATTTTATGAGAAAATAAGTTGTAATTTTTGAATTAAAAGTCGTAATTTTACGAGAAAAAAGTCGTAATTTTATGAGAAAATAAGTTGCAATTTTCGAAAATAAAAGTCGTAATTTTACAAGAAAAAAGTCGTAATTTTATGAGAAAATAAGCTGTAATTTTCTGACAAAAAAAACATAATTTCAGGAGAATAAAAGTCATAATTTGACGAAAAAAGTCATAACATTACAAGGAAAAAGTCGTCATTTTACGAGAAAAAACTGTCTGAACTTTATGAGCAAAAAAGTCTTAATTTGGCAAGAAAAAAGTTGTCATTTTAGGATGAAAAAGAGAATACAATTGTTACTTTTATGAAAAAATGATAATATGACAGTCATAATGATACGGGAAAAAAAGTCAAGCACAGAACAGTGAACTGCTCTGTGCTTGACTTCACCTTGTAAATGCCCTTTTGTGGCAACTGAAATCTGCTTTTCTCCCTGCGCGCAACGCGGCGATAGGATCTCCCCTGCGCGGGCGTTTCGCCTGAAACTCTCGAATAATTCCCCGCCATTATATTACGCATGCGACGCTCCACATTGGCTTAGAAAATAGAATAAAATCCAAATATGAAGTCACTGTAGCTGAACTGCAAATTGTACGTTAATAGAAGAATAGTGCTGGAGGAGAGCATTTCTTGTCTAAAGTTGGTAAAGGGTAATTCATTTGGCTCATTCGGGGTTTCGTTGATGAGAATTGTAATTGATCTTTCTCTCGCCGTCTCCTTCTCGCTGACATCCTCGCGGTCGACCCCCCCTCCTGCCGCCCCCGGTCGCCATTGTCTGGGTGGAAATGGAAACGTGCGCCTCGCCGGCACGCCATCCACATTCCGGAGGCCCCGGCTCCACGTTGCCGATGGCGCTCCAGGTGCAAAAGCGCCGTTAGCACGCAACAATCGCATCCTACTTTCATTAGTCACAGCCGTACTTATACACACACACAGTAACTACCGGGCAAATGTTTTGGGACACCCACTCATTGAAAAGCATGGGCAAGTGTCTCTAGACTTTTGACTGCTACTCATGTATAAGGGTTGAAGTCAAAAGTTTGGAGGCCCTTTCCCGTCCCATCGGGTGAGGGCGTGTCCCCAAACCTTTGACTGGGACTGTAAATAGTATTTGGAGATCGTGTTGGTGTGTGTGCTCTAATGCATAGCATAAAATAGAAACAATATAAATATATGTTTTTCTATTCTAGTCTAGTGCAGTGTAGACAACCCTCCTATATGATGCATGATTGATGGGAGATTACATTTGCAGCTTTCCCAGGCAGACCACGAGGACGTGTGTCCCAATGACTCCATGCTGCCATCTTGTGTCCAGAAAGCACTTCCTTAGTTACCTAACATTGTTTCCATGTTGCTAAAATGCTAAGCCCTCATTTTCTGCTGTTTTTGTTTCTTTTGTCCATCTTCGTTCTTGTAAAATTACTGCATACTTTTCAATTGTCGCTGTTATTGTTTTCTCTTATTAAACGATATTTGAGAATGTTCCATGGGCCAATTAGGAAAAGAAAGCGGTCCCCGGCCCCCACTCTGGACACCCCTGGGGCAGCGGGTAGCGAGTTAGCGGGAGCCAGCTAAGCGTCTGCACGTGTTAATATCTACAAACATGTCAGAATATGCTACTATGCTAACAACACCTAGGAGTGACACGCAGCCAGTGTGGCCAACTTGGCGAGTTTCTCGCCGGATCTGCCGACATTGCAACCCCCCTTGCGACACATTTTCTCAAAAGCAACTAGCGACAAATTTAGCTACTTTTTGTAATGTAGTTCTGTGCATTTTGTATTCTCGCTGCAGTGTACAGTCGGCTTCCGTGGCACACCGACAGCATGACGAGCAGCTTCGGGCATTAAAAGTGCAAATGAATTGTGCATCCGTGATCGGCGGGGGTGGAGCTTGCCCAGATCAAAAACGCAAATGTTTCTTAAACATCAGTATGCCTGAGTTAAAGAGGCGGATGTGTTTCTTGTGTTAAGATTTTAATGTTAGTCTATTGCTACATTTCTACAATAATATTCATTGTTTCATTTTGATGAAATGATGCCAGAAATCAAGTTAATTTGTAGTTCTAATTGCAATTAGGGTGTTTTTATCCATCCTTTTTTCCTACGAGTTTATACTTGTTTCCTCCAGCGTTTCACAAAACATATGCAAATTATATGCTAATTAGACTATGGCGTCATCCCCAACGTCTAGGACAGCCAATAGCTACGATTCTTACTGAAAAGTAGGCAAGAGTGGAAATGACGTGCAATGTTGTGAATTGCTAATAAGATTGCACACACACATTGACCGTACCGGACCCATTGCACTGACCATCTTCTCAGGAATCCACTTTAAAGAACACATTCATGTCCTCACACTTTTGGACTCAGTAAGTTTGCAGCGCTTCCGTGTTAGATCACAGGTGTTGATTTAGCTCAGCTTTCAGATGTACTAGCTAGCTAGCTAGCTAGCTAGCTAGCTAGCTAGCTGTCTGACGACGCCCCCACGATGTTGTTTTTTTTAAAAACATTTAAAAACAGTACTTACCATTGTGTGTTACTCCTGTGAGGTGAGGTCGGAGTTCGACTCCGTCTGGGTGATCTTTTGCCGCACGGGTGAGCGGTTAGCCTTAAATGCTAGCATGGCGGCGTCGCTAGCTAGCTAACACTTGTTACACTACGAGAGACCTGTCGCTTAATTGCATTAAATGAAGGCAACGCATATAAGTCAACATTACTATCGCGGTTAAAACTTGGTTTTGTAACGTGTTCATGTAACAAGTCCTGGTGGTGTGCTAAATGAAGACAGCCGGTGACGTCATCGGCGGCTATGTTTGGCTGTGTAGGGGGTCAGCCGGGTCACTTCCGCCCTTGTATGCGTTTGGGTTGCGTTACAGGCCATCCGTGTTTCCTCCACTGTGCAGCTAAAACCCACCATGGACCTCCACAAAATCATCCACGCTGCGTTGCACGAGTTTATTCAGACTTACATTCCGGATGCAGACCTCAGGTAAGCCTACAAACCCCCCACCACCACCACGTTTTATTGATCCTCAGTGTGCTCCTGTCAACTTCCCGTGCGCGCTTGAACGCAGCACGCTGGATGACGTCCTGCTGTCCTACATCACGGGAGTTCTGGAAGATTTGGGCTCCCAGCAGAGTGTGGAGGAGAACTTTGACGTGGAGGTGTTTGCAGAGATGCTGGAGGCGTACATCCCAGGATTTGCAGAAATTGACAGGTGAGTAAAGATGTAGGACATCAGCGTTTGACCCTACAGCTAGCGGACCCCGAGGACCGGTACCGCATGATGGTTCTTCAACATGTCATACATGATGCTAAACAATTTGACCAGTGCAGGCGGCCAGTGATTAAATAAAAATTAAACTAAAAGTTTTTATTTTAAATGATATGTCATGATATATGATATAATTGTAATTATGTTATCATCAAATGAACATGATCTAGTACCTTTTCAGGGTATTGAGATGCTATAAAAACGTGACCAATAAGGGTGTGCCATAATATCAGCCCACCGATATCGGCGTTCCTCCGGATATTTGCCATTTGCAAAGACTGCACAATGTTGGTGGGGCAAGGTGGAACCAAGACTTCTCCCTTCAGTACGTCCAATTTGATCTCCCGCCTCAAGATGCATCATCCAGAAAGATACGCGGCATTTGTGCGGCAAAGTAATGAGAAGAAGCAACAGAGACAGGCAGCATTGGGGGGAAAAACCCTCAATTAGAAAAAGAGTAGCCTGTCCTGCGCTTTGCATATTATTTTAGTTTGCTTCACATGCTGCTGTGCTGCACACACAATGGTTTGGTTTGCTTCACATGCTGCTGTGCTGCACATACAATGGTTTACAATTTAGTTAAGTTTGCCCTGTTAGTACAGGGCATTGTTAAGATTATATCAGGGAATGTAAACCAAACTGATTTTTGAGAAAATGTAAAATACAAAAAATAAAAATGCCACTTCAAAAAAGTTATCGGATTTATCAGTATGACTTTGTAATTCCCTCATAATTATAACTTTTAATTATAAGTTTAAGCCTTTGAATGCCCGTTTGATGAAACTGTTTGAGAAAAAGACATTGTTTTTCAGTATTATATGTACTTGAGTATACATACGTTTAGTTAGAAAATTGATTTAGTTTGCAGTGTGAGGTTCATAACTTCCCATTATAACCACACTTTAAAATGGCGTCATATAATCATGCATTGTCTAAATTCAGGGTTGCGTTTTGGAGTAATGTCATATTTTTACTGTTCAGAAGGCGATGTAGAAATATACTTTATGTATATTTTTCCCATTGGATCCAATGAAAATATCATCTGTTCCAGGGTCAAACTGTCAGCAACATGAACCCCTTATTTACAGTACCATTTGTAAGTGTAAAAATAAGTTCCCCCCCGTTCCTAGTGAGACATAAAAACAATGCATTCATTCATTTTCTATGCCGCTTATCCTCACTAGGGTGGCGGGTATGCTGGAGCCTATCCCAGCTGGCTTTTCCCACTTAAGGGAATGAAGTAGCTGACCGTGTGACACCGAGCGCTCTGTTGCTAGTGAAAAATGAGTGTTCTCATGTTGCAGTGTCAAAGTGTGCGAAATGATGTTCGGCCTGGCGTCCACGCTCGCTACAGCAAGGACTTCAGGTAGCGTTTGTGTGATCTGTTACTGCGTGGCGTCCCCCGCACGGCTACTGACCCCACGCTCGCGTTTGTTCCAGCCGACGGTGAAGACGGCGTGTCAACGTCGGACGCCGGCTCGCTCCAACTCACCTCTCACCTGCCCAGTGGGCCTCCGCCTGGCGGTGACATGCAGTGCCTGCAAACACAGACAGAGGGCGCCACAGCCAAGGTAATGCTTTGCTTGGTGGCGAGAACTGGGAGGAAGAAGCTGATTCCTGTGTGTGTGTAGCTAACAGCGTCAGAGTGGGAATGTCAGGAGCAGCACCTTCTGGAGATGTTCCCCAAGTGCAGCTTGTCCGAGGCCCGCAGCGCCCTGTCTATCGCCAAAGGAGACATGGAGGAAGCTGTTCGCCTAATCATGGAGGGAGACGTCCAACTCAGCCCCTCTCCACTTAACGTATTCTTGTGTTTTCCTTGTCAACGCCACTTGTTTCCAAAAATAACCTGACCCTTTTTGGTGGGTTTTTTTGCGCCTTCAGGTTAATCAAGGAAAGAATATCTCCTCCGTGGCGGACCAGAAACTGAAAGAGAGCATCTTGGAGAAGTGAGTAGGAAGGATAAAAAGCAAAAAGGGGACAAGCATGGGTGCCTTTCTATGCAGCCTGTGGCCTTAAATAATCTTCTTTTCCTTTGGGCTTATCCCTTCAGGGGTCGCCACAGCGAATCAGTTGCCTCCATCTAACCCTGTCCCCTCTTGCCCCAACTACCTTCATGTCCTCTTTCACTACATCCATAAACCTCCTCTTTGCTCTTCCTCTAGGCCTCAAAACTCAGCATCCTTCTACCAACATATTCACTATCTCTCCTCTGGACATGTCCCAACCATCTCAATCTGGCCTCTCTGACTTTATCTCCAAAACCTCTAACATGCGCTGTCCCTCTGGTGTGCTCATTCCTGATCCCAAGAGCACCTCAGCATCTTCATCCCTGCTACCTCCAGCTCCAAATGAAAAACTACAGCAGTAGAAAGTCAGTCAGTAAAGAATCAGCCAAAAGAGATGAGTCAGTGGCCTCAACCTGGCAAACATTCCTGTTTTGGGGTCTCATTGTTGCCCCTTTGATGCTCCTGTTGTTGATCTCATGAACAACAAAGCAGCTGAAACTGATGAACAACCCCCTCTGCTACTTCATTGACCACATCAATAGTTGACTGATAGGTTACTACACTGATTAAAAAGCGTTCCCCTAATTTTTTGAGCAGTGTATTATGTTGAATATTTACTCCTGTACAAAATGTCACTGCACTACTAAAATATTCTTGTATATATAAAGTAATATTTTTGTTATATTGAAAACGGACACAAATCTTTTTCATTAATGTTTAACTATCTGAAACCAAGAACAGGTCACATGGTGGATGAGTGTGTAGCACGTTGGCCTCACGGTCAGGAGATCTGGTTTCGAATCTCCGTTGGGAGTTGGCATGTTCTCCCCGTGCGTTGGGTTTTCTCCGGGTACTCCGGTTTCCTCCCACATTCCAAAAACATGCATGTTAGCTTCATTGGCGTCCATAAGTATGAATATGAGTGTGAATGTTTGTTTGTCTGCCCTGCGATTGGCTGGCGACCAGTCCAGGGTGTACCCGCCTCCCCCCAAGGTCAGCTGGGATAGGCTCCAGCATACCCGCAACCCTAACGAGGATAAGCGGCATAGAAAATGAATGGAAGAAACCAAGAACAAATAATTGCTAAAACATATTTTTAAATTCAAACAACAATATTCTTTGGCTATTGTTTATTTGTGAAATGAAGGGAGTGTAGTTTGTTTCAACTAAAAACTCAAATGTTTTATTAGTGTATTTTTGTATATCTGAAACAAAGAAAGTTAGAAAATAACACAATAAAAACTGACCAAAGCAACTAAATATTAAAAGTCAGCCAAAAGCGAAACATTTTTATTGTATTTTTATGTTTATCTGAAACAAAGAAAAATAAAAATGTAAAAAATCTTTCATATAAAAACTGACAAACTAGAGCAACAAAATATTTATTACTCTGCGTGGTTTATAAATCTGTGTAGGAAAATAAAAATTGAAAATATTTTAAAAAATATTGTTAAATATCTTTTAATAAAAATTTTTTACTCAATAGCCACTCAATAGCCACTTATTGTATTTTATTTTTGTGTCTGAAACCAAGAAAAATAATTTAAAAATATATTTATTTAAATAAAAACTGACAATATGTGTATTACTGTAATTATTTTTTAATGCGAGAATGCTGATATAAAACTGAAATTAAAACAAAAATAAGTGTGTGGCAGATGGACGGAATTATTTTCTGGTTACGTCCTGTCGTCGTTTTGTAGTTCATCACTAGTTGCTAGGCGGAATTCGTCCTTTAAGCTCTGTGTTGTTTCATTGGCAGCTTTGGCCAGACGGCTGGGCTGCCGCCACACAGCATGGACGGAAAGGACAGGGAGAGTCGGCAGGAACGCAGTCAGTTAGTCCAAAGGCTCGACTTAATAAAATATAAACTATTTGTAAATAGAATAGCAAGCTTTTTGCACCTCAGCGCCACCCGCTGCTCACAGCCGCGCCTTTGTCTCTGCAGGTACATGCTGGTGGACCGGGAGGAGGACAACAAAACCCACCGACCCGTCGCCCCCAAAGACGTAAGTCCTCGTCACGGTGACGTAGCTTCCACGCTCCTCGCTCTGCTCCTCCTTCCTGCAGGCTCCCAAAAAGCTTGTCCGTTACCACGGCAACCAGGTGGTGACCACCAAGGGGGAACGCTACCAGGTGGTGAAGAAGAACGAGACGGAAGACATGAAGAAGACGTACGTCAACCTCAAGCCGGCGCGGAAATACCGATTTCATTGACCTGACTCGCGTTGTTTACATCTTTTTATTTATTTCTTCCACTTTGGTCCGAATTGGAGTTTTCAAACGAAAGGAAGCTAGCAGCTCATTGTCACCAATCATGTCTGGTTTTGTTACGTTTACTTTGTCTTGTCGCCAACTTCCATGGATTCTAGTGGTGCTTTCCAGCTTTGGGTTGGAAGTCTGACCTGCTTGTACATCAAACGTCAGTATTTTAGGTTTTTCACTACTTGCTGTGCTGCCAAAAGCTTTCCGTTTGATTCTTCTGTGATCGCTGGCACTGTGGAGTCCCTCAAGAGAACTCACGCTGTGCATCCAACTAGTGAGCAGTTCTTGATGCCAGGGTTTATTTATGACAATCGCTCCCAGGACAGGACAGTCATACTGTACAAGCTCGACCACCCTCCATTTTTATCACGTGTTTATTTGTATCTTTTGCTTTTACTCCTGAAATATATACTGTATATATTTTCCTGTCTTTTTATTTGATATTTGGAGTGCACTGTAGGCCGTCGTTATGGACGGGATGTGTCTGCGAACAACATGATGGTGTTACTGTAAAGCAGGGGTGGGCAACCTGCAGCCCTTGTGCCGTCTGCGGCCCGCAGCAGTAGTTCATGTGGCCCGCTATGCGTTTGGAAAACGAAATAAAACTTCAAATTGGCTTTGCATAATTTCAGTATGGCCCACGAAGGACAACTGAAATGGTGATCGACGTGACAAAGGTTCCCCACCCCCGCAAAAAAACATGAACTGGCTACTGACTGAAGCTGTAACCTTTTGACAAAAAACGCACAATTTGTAGTAAATACTAATTTTGTAGACTATGTTTTTTGTTTTTTAACACATTTTAAAGCTTGAATACAAGGTAGTAATATTTTTAATACATGAATAAATCATCACTTTTTCTTGGTTTACTGCAGCCTATTGGGGGGGTGCCCAAAGTGACACATTCACAGTTTATCAAAGAAAATTCCAAATTTTAGAATAAAGTCAGAATATTAAAAGAAAAAAGATGTCATGTCGTGCTAGTGGCAGAAAGTCGTAATGTGACAAACAAAACAAAAGTTGTCATTTGAGGGAAAATAATGTCGTGGAAAAATGTATAATGCAAAAAGAAAGTGAAAAGATTGTGGGAATCAAGTCAACATTACAAGAAGATAAAGCAAAACACAAAAGGGAAAAATGTCATTTAATGTGAATAAATTCAAAATATAAAGTTGTACATTTTGGAAAATTAGACTGAGAAAAGAGTTTATGGAAATTAGTTACAAACATTACTTAACGTTATGGTTTACTAAACAAAGTGGCCTTTGCATTCTCTCTTTTTTTTAGTTGGTGGCCCTCGGTGGAAAAGGTTTGGACACCCCGGCCTATTATTAGTAAAGAACTAAATAACTTTTAAGCAAACTACTCATTTTTGGCCTAAATGAAGCATTATTGAGCTTAAAAAGGTCTAAACCAAGTGAACCAACCGTAGAAGGCATTCGGAAGATGCATCGAAAGAGGATATGTAGTGTTCTACACCGGTCACTAGGTGTCAGTAATGTCACATCGATGAGGCTGAAGCAGGCCTGCTAGGTTAGCATGTCGCTCTCCCAACGCTAACATGAAGTTTTCTTCTTCTTCTTCTGTCTACTACATCGGGTAGTAGGCGTGTAAAGGTGACTGTAGGGGTGTTATTTCATGTCTGCAAGGCTCTGATGTTAAAAAGTTGTATTTAGATGGACAGATACTTTATTCCAATTAACCAATGAACCGCCCTAAACGTGAGATTGCCGCACGTAACGTACTTTTGCAAAGAAAAGAACACAAAAAAGGCCATCCATCAGCAAATAAAGCCCCGTTTATTTCACACACAACACCCAACTCCAAATGATGTATTCTATTTCTAGCTGGGGAAAAAAGTTTCTTTGGATTTTTTCCCCAGCTTCATTATTTATTTAAAATTCGATTTAAAAACGAGTTATTTCAAGAACACACACTAATACGCTGCAGCGAGCACAAGTTCAGACGCGTTTCTGCATGCTGTCGTACGGGACGGTGTGTCCGAACGTTACACGGTGTTGTACCTCCCACTCCGAACCAGTAGAGGCAGTCATGAGTCAGAATCGTCCATTTACAGTAAACAACTCCCCTCTTTTGGCCTTTTTTTTGTGAAGTATGGAGGGACAGTTATCTGCCGGTCCCCCCACATCACCTCTTGTGGCAAATTAGTGGTATTGCAAGTCAAACAGGACCGGCGCTGTCCCTTTAGGGGGCAGATATCCGCTCCCTCTGGTGGTGAAGATGCGGATCTGCGTTTGCGCACATGGACTTCTTGGAACGTAGCGTAGCCAGCCCACCGCGGAGAAGCCGAATAACCGGCTTTCAGACCTCTCGGTGGGTGCGGCCTGAACCCGGGAAGACGCGTCCGCTGTCCCAACAAAGTCCTGAATCTTTAAGAGAAATAAGACAAACTGCTTTTCGGCGCGTGCGCTCCCCATCAAAATGCTCAGACCGGTCGAAAAATGGCGAGAATGTACAAGCTTCCAAATGCCAAAAAGGAACCATTTTTGAGTGATTTAGTGTCGGGTTTTCACACTGTCATGATCTCATGATGGCAAAGGCAAAAAAGCCTTCGCTCTTCGGAAGCGGTGGGATTGTTGAGCTGGGAAGCGCCGCTGAGGTTGCTCGTGGCAAGACGCTCGTTTCTAACGTCTTCACGCGTCCTGAGGCTCATGGGACAAAAACGGCAAGCAGTGGACCAAAAAAAAAGAGCCGGGGCATCCCAGTGGCTGCCCGTCAAGACACAAGTAAAGATTGTTACTGGTGTTGATTGCAATCCAGTAACCATCAGACGCCATCTGCCAGAGAAGGCTTTCAGGAACAAAAACAACTTCAAAGGCCCCGTCTCCATCAAGGTGTGGCATCTTCAGGAGAGCACCAAATCATGGGCCATTGAAAGGTGGAGGAAAGTTTTCTTCTCCCTAGACGCTCCTGATGGCTTCCAACGTTACTGGCATGACAAGGAGATCCCACCTGAGATGCTTTCCACACATCATGATCCTTCCCCGGAACATTGGAGCTTCAAGTTGCGCAGGGGCGTCAAACGGCAGCCGTGTAGATCTTGCAAGAGGGCATCAAAAATCCAAATGGACATCAGTTCCAGACAGTAGATGCCCCATGGAGCAAGATTCTTGCAATTTTTCCCACCAGTCGTAACACTTTGATCCGGGATGTATTTCTTCAATAATAATCCCGCCTGTTTACATTCATACAACAGATCATGTGATCAATACTGGTTTAGAAAAGGTGGTTCATTGTGTACTTCAGGAGGACATTTGTTACATTTACAGTGTGAAGTGACCAACCAGGCTTCCTGTGCTGGATCTGGAAGGACGTTCATGCAACACGAGAACTTCCCAGGATTTTGCACCAAAAGCGAAGCGCCGAAATCGTTTAAAACCAGCAGAACTTCGGTTTTCTCACGGGATTTTAATTGGGGAGAAAAAACCCTGCATCTGTCTCCTTTCTCCCTCCTGTTAGGCCCAGGGGCCGTGCGAGGCATTTGAGCGCACTGCGTACTTCTCGGTGTTAGCAGACCTTTGATAAGGAACACTTTGGAATTTGGGAGAGTTGTAACGGCCAAGCGTGACGGTCGCATCTGCTGCAACAGGATTTAGGTTCCTAGTTAACCCGGGTTGAAGGGGGAACAGTTTAACGGAGACACATACAGATTAGGGATCAGAACGTATCGAATGATTGATCGATTGGAGACAGTGCTTAGGAATGACCGATCTTATGCTTCTGTACAGCTGGAAAACTATACTCATAAATATAATCATTTCATACATATGTGTATATATAGACACATTTCATGCATACATATACATTTTATATATACTGTATATATACACACACACAGTACATACATATAGCACTTATATATTATATATACAGTATATATTTCTATGTATATATTATATTTTCCCCAAAAAATTTCATAAAATTGCTTTTTGTAGTATTTTCATAATACTGCCATAATTTTTTGACTTTATTCCCACAATATCATAACTTTCGCCCAACCTATTTTCCATGTCTTTCATAATATTACAGATTTTTCATTAAAAAAACATATTTAATATTTTACCTTGTTACAAACATGACATTCTTTTTTGATGTTACGAGTTTCTACCCGTAAAACTGCGGCTTTTTCCTCCTCTTTTCACTTTCTTCTCGTGAAAATGACTAAACCTGGTTTTCTTTTTTCCTTTGTGCTACTAAAAAGACGCTTTTCCTCGTAGGGTTACGTCGATACGACCTTTTCGTTGTGACCTTTTTTCAATTGTGTGACTAAAATTACTGCTGTTTTGGCCATTTTTCTGTGTTTTGCAAAATAAAATGCAAAAAAACCACAACTGGCTGCATTTTGAGCACCCTTGTTATATAGCATCATAATAAAATGGCATTATATATTTTTATAAATATGATTGTTTATTATTTTACAGTCTGTACAGAAGCATGACATCATATTTCCAGATCCTTTTGGAAGTGGTAATGACTAAAACCAAGGTTCTTGCGTATGTTGTCACTAATCCAGTCCCGAAATGGAAATTACATAATTGTGCTAACAGTTTTTTTCTTTATTTTTATTCAGTTTAATCATTTCGAAGCAGAGGCCCAATTGTGTGTTTTTCACGCAGCGTGATCCACGATGGTGGTGAGGAGCTTGGGCAGCCACTTGACTACATTTTCACACGATGCCCTCCCTTTCTGGTGCGTCTTTGTCGCCCTCGTTTTTCATGACGCTCGCCCCCGTGCCCCCCCCCCCACTCCTTCATTAGCGGCTCGTCCCAAACTTCTCACGTTTGGAGAAGAAAATGAGTCATATAAATAATATCTTTAAAAAAACAACAAAGACTTGTTCAAGTACGGTCAACTCCCACGAGATTTGCAAAAAGATAAAATGGCACTCGGAGCTGCGATGCTTTTCAAGGCGGCCGCTTATTGCCATGCAGAGATCCAGTCCAAAGACACACACGCACACACACACACACACTCACACACACACAGTTTTAAGTGTCAGACTCTGATTGAGAATCTTCATATCGTCCCCTGATCATCGTTCTGAGCAAAGGTCCAACCTGGAGAGACACAAGTAGAACATGACTTTCTTTCCGAGCCCTAAAAATAAAAGCGTAAGTGGGTCGCTGTGAAGGGTCGGGGACCCGTGGGGATTCCATGCGCGACAGGTGACCTCATTCCATGTTCCGGAGGCGCGCGGTCTCACCGGTGAGCCTGCGGGCGGTGTCGCCACGAGGAAATAAACGCGCTTACCTCTCGGGGGTCGCAGAGCGCTTCTCCCAGCATCTTCTCGATGTTCCTCATGATGGCCACCTTCTGGTGGGCCCGCAGCGGGTACTCTATCCTCTTGGGCGTGGGCGCACCCTGCACACAGGAGTCATGCCAGGGGAAAACTTAGGGGACGCAAGCGAGACGCGCGGCCGTGGGCAGCCTCCGACTGCAAGATGGCGGGGGCTGCATTCGCAGAGCCGTGAGCGGTCGAAGACGCGCCACAGTTTGCATTGCATTTTCTCATGCGCTCCGCATCATTATTTAAGTGGGAAAATAAAAATGCACAATACTCCTTTGTTTATCGCGGTTAACTGGGGTGGGGGAGGGAGTGTAAAAATGCATACTTTGTACCAAAAGTTGACTGTTATCGTCACTCCGCCGTTCAGCAGGGATTCTATGTGATGCCACCTGAGGGATAAGCAAAGACAAAAGTTAAACATACATGCAGTATGTGTGTAAAAATGTCACGCACAGTGCATGTTGGTCACACTTAGATGTTTCAGCTCTTTAAACAAATGTAAATATGAGTCCATGACAACGCCACTGAACACAAAATACACTTTTAAATGAAAAGTAATCATCGCGGGTAAAACAATTCACCCCTACATGACCGTGTGTGACAAACTGTAAAACACAACGGAGATGAATCGAGGCCTGTCCGTGTGGAACCCGTTACAAAGCCATTTCTAAAGCTTTGGGACTCCAGCAAACCACAGTGAGAGCCATTATCCACAAATGGCCAAAACATGGAACAGTGGTGAACCTTCCCGTAAGTGGCCCGCCAACCAAAATAACTCCTTGAGCGCCCCAACGACTCACTGGGAAGGTCTCAAAAGACCCCACAAACACAACATTAAGGCTCGTCTCAATTTTGCCAGAAAACATCTCGATGATCCCCAAGACCTTTGGGAAAATACTCTGTGGTCTGACGAGACAAAAGTTGAACACTTTGGAAGGTCTCATTACATCTGGCGTAAAAGTAACGCCGCATTTCGGAAAAAGAACATCATAGCAACAGTAAAATATGACGGTGGTAGTGTGATGGTGTGATGGTCTGGACTGTTTTGCTGCTTCAGGACCTGGAAGACTTCCAGTGATCAATGGACCAAAAATCCTAAAGGAGAATGTCCTGCCATCTGTTGGTGACCTCCAGATGAAAGCAACTTGGGTTCTGCAGCCAGACAATGATCTAAATACACACCAGCAAGTCCACCTCTGAATGGCTGAAGAAAAAAACCAAATGAAGACTTTGGAGTCTCACCTGAGACCTACTGAGGTGCTGTGGCATGACCTTAAAAAGGAGCTTCATGCTGGAAAAGGGGCCGCACAATGCGTGAGTGGGCAGCACAGTGGTCAGGAGGTTCAGGGTGCACGGGGTGGTTTGTGTTCACTGAACGTACACCCCAATGAACAACTCTTATTGTCTCCTTTCTTCTTCCCTTTGCACTGACGAGACGTTCGAGGGCACTGTGTAATTTTGATTTTTTTTAAAACATGAGATTTGATCAGGCCGCACGGTGGCTGAATGGGTAGCGTGTTGGCCTCACAGTCAGGAGGTTCAGGGTTGGGCATCTCTGTGTGGAGTTTGCATGTTGTCCCCGTGCGTGTGTGGGTTTTCTTCGGGTACTCCGCTTTCCTCCCACATTCCAAAAACATGCATGTTAGCTTCATTGGCCGCTCTAAATTTTCCATTAGAGTGAATGTTTGTCTGTATGTGCCCTGCCATTGGCTGGCGACCAGTCCAGGGTGTACCAATGCCAGCTGGGATAGGCTCCAGCATCCCCGCCACCCTAATGAGGATAAGCGGCATAGAAAATGGATGGATGCTGGAAAGGCCTCCAATGTGACTGAACGACAACAATTCCGCAAAATTCTCTAATTCTGTCGTTTTTTCCTCTCTCTCCCTTATTACTAAAAATTGCATTTTGTCTTCAGTTGTGTTGTCACTGACTAACAATAACTACAATTGCTTGGTGATTTGAAACATTTAAGTGTGATAAAAGAAAAAAGGTTTGCCCGCAAATGCGTACCAATACATTGGGATGTAGAGCACGTCTCCTGGGCCAACAACTGCTTCATAGCCGAGCGCATTTTTAAAATTGGGAAACCTCTCATAGTCGGGGTGATCAAAGTCGACCTAGAAATGAAAAGATTCTGAATGAAGTCATACTCATCCTGAACAGCAGCTGATTGGCCGACTGACGCCAACATTGCTGCGTTCCGCTCCGCTGCAAAAAGGATAACGTGGTGCTCTCTGCAGTTGAGTAACAAGCGCAAACAGCCGCTTACTTGACTCTGTCTGTCGCAGGGGTGATGCACGGGGTACGGGTAAAGACACTCAAACTGGTCGGGGGGGAAGAGTATGCATCGCTTGTGACCTTTGATCTGCGCAAAGAAGTTCTGCTGCTCGTCGTAATGCGCCGGCGTCACGTTACCTACGCGGGGAGGACGTTGGTCATGAAAAGAAAGCAAAAACAAAGCATGTTTGAAACGCCAAAGCTGCGCACCTTCCATGCCGATCAGGAGGAGGTTGGACGTCAGCTGGCCCCAGTTCCTCTTGGCCTGCTGCTTGTTGATCCAGTTCCAGTTGAAGCCCAGGAAGTCAACCACTATCTTCTTTCCCACTGTGTCGTTTAAGGTCTGCTGAAGGTAAACCCTGCCCAAGACAGCGGCACTCAGACAGCGCCATCTACGCCACCACAAAAGCATAAAAGTTCTAGCGAGCCCGCTGATTAGCAGCCCTTTTCACATGAAGAGGGTCGTAAATGTCTTTAAATATTGGGTGACGGAAGTTGTCATTTTACTCCTCCCTGAGCCACCACTTTATCGTGGTGGCTCAGGGAGTTTGCGTGTCCCAAAGATCCTAGGAGCTAGGTTGTCAGGGTCTGTCATGCCCCTGGTGGGGCCCCCCGTGACAAACAGGTCCTGGGGAGGACTTTATTTTGTAAAAGGTTGTTTTTTAAGCAGTCAGGTGGCAAAGCCGGCAGCACACTTGGAGGAGCATTACTCTCACACTCTCACACACTTTGTAATTCCAACCTACTTGTCCTCCCCTCCCCCCTGCTGCGTCTCCTGCATCTTCTCCACAAATTCAGAGAATTTCATCTCCGTGCGCCGGGACTTGGGGACAAAGTTCTCCACGTTGGACATCTTCTTCTCGTCGTAGTAGAGGAACCTGTGTTTCTCCGCCGTGTAGACCGAGAAGTCCCCGTTGCCGATGTTCTCTTGGAGATACGCCATGTCCCATTTGAGCGCCGGGTAGACCAGGTCCGTGTCGGTTAGGACCACCGGCTCCTGGAGAGAAGCGGCTGTTTTGGAATGCTTCCATTATATTTGATACGCCAAAGAACATGTTATGTGCGGATTTTGGGCCATATCGTGCATCCCTAATTCCACATTTTCCATACACAAGTTCAGCAATGTGTTAGTTATTGCGGCTGTAGTGGTGCAGCACACTGTTGAACGGAGATGACCCATAAAAGGTCCACGGCCGCCCGGCTGCAGCGCCTGCAGGCTGCCTGCCGCTGGACCCCCCGGCAATGCGGGCTACGTGACAAAGTGAACGTACGCAGCCGGGCGCGCTCCCGCTGCAGTGCGCGCACGTCTCGCGAGCACTTCCCTGCTGCAAGGGAGGAAGTGCGACCTGTGCGTTTGCAGTTTACAAAAGGCAGAAGCGGCGAGCCCGATAAACTTGGGATTCACCTTCACCAGCGATGACGCACGATTAAGGGATTACGCGTTAGTCCAAAAAACTCTTGGATGGAAGTTGAACGTGACCCGCGCCGCCATGTTCACGTGGAAACGGGCCGCACGTGGACACCGGGGCCGCAGTCTGACCAGAGATGTTTTACATGAAAGATTACACCCGCTGGGGTTCAGAGATGGTTTACATGAAAGATTACACCCGCTGGGGTTCTGTGGGCGGAATGTCGGAGCCCCGGAGTCCGGTTTAGCGATCACCAACACGAGCCAAATTCTAAACGGCCGTGCCACGAGACGCCCACGAGGCCATTCCGGCGTTCAAGCTAGCTGGCGTTGTGGTTCCGTTTCTCGGGCTTTTTTCTTTTTAAAGTCTCGGTGGTACCGCAGATTCTCCCGTTCGCATAATTATTCGCTAAATGGACCTTAAAACCATTAATATTGTTGCGCTTGAGTGACTGCATTCCATCGCTGTTGCTCGCAATTAGGCAAACACGCCCTCGCGTGCTAACCGCGGCGCGTGCCTGCTTAATGATGGCAACAAACTGTGCTCGCCTACTCAACCTGCAGGCACGGCCAGCAAGCCTTGCAAGAGGCTGCGGCTGGTGGGATCCAGTGTGCCAGCCATCTCGGTGGGTTAGATGAACGCAGCTTTGGCGACGCGCGTCAAGGAACGCGAGGATTTGGGGACGTTTCTAGGTGCCTGCCTTGCTGGAATGCACTGCCCTGTCAAGGCTATAGCATGACCGTGCGCGGCTAGCATGGTTACCTCATTGTTAATTAGCATCTCCGCTCTGGGATCCGTGTGCGAAAGCCTGGCGATGGTCTTGGTGGGGAAAGCGTACTTCCGCAGCTGAGACTCGTCCCACGCCCGGTCGCGGATGCCGGGGAAAGCGGCGGCGCCGTCACCTGCGGCCGGGTCAGCCTCCACAACGGACGCCGCAGCCATGGTGGAGCTCGTCGACCAGCGCCGATTAGCTAGCCCGGGTGCCGTCGTTGCCACAACCGAAAACAAGCACAAATGTCTTCCAGTCGCTGGCCCACAGGGTGGTACCCAACCGCGGGGTTAGGACACGCGTTTTCCAATTCAGAAGTATTCAAAGAAGTAAAAAGCCGCAGTTAGCGAGGCTTGTCTGCGGGTGTGTTGAGGAGGCAATGGGTGTTTACATACTGACAGCCACAATAAAAAGCACACGAATCAGCAGCAACAGCGGCCTAAAATGTCCAACAGCGACGCCCAGCGTACTGGCGGCGCATTACATCTTCGTACCTGTCACTATTACTGTAATACGTACCTTTGGCCACTAGAGGGGAGTGTTGCATCTACTTTTGTCGCACATTTTCTCAACGCAATTGAAAGGGATTTGCCTTTTAAGTCAGGGTGTCGAAATTTTCCCATACTGAAAAATCAAATAATCCACATTTGTAAGTAGATTTGTTTTAGTTTTTGAAATGGTTAAACAAAACAAATGTTTGTGTTATCAGTTATCGATATGATAATTTTCACTTTACATCTTTGCCGTTTTTGCTGGCGGGGATTTCTTTTATTATTATAATGTCACGGGCCAATGATAACGCAACAAAATGTATAAATGTATGAGCCACGTGCAAAAACAGTTGTCTCAAATCAACTTCCTACCTGAGCTGCGCCACACGGGCTAGACATGGACTAGAGTTTCACCGAGTCTCAGGTGGTCAGCGTTGACTGGAGTTTCAGTGACTCATTGATACTTGATGAAGACTCCATTTAAACTGATTCAATGGTGCTCGACAAAGACTACATGTTCACTGACTCGTAGGAGTTCTACAAAGACTTCAGTTTCACTCACTTACAGGTACTCAAAGACACATTTTACTCGAGTTTCAATGACTCACGAGTACTCAATGTTAACTAGAGTATTAATGACTCACGAGTACTCAATGTTAACTAGAGTATTAATGACTCACGAGTACTCAATGTTAACTAGAGTTTCAATGACTCACGAGTACTCAATGTTAACTAAAGTTGAACTGACTCACGAGTACTCAATGTTAACTAAAGTTGAACTGACTCACGAGTACTCAATGTTAACTAGAGTTGAACTGACTCACGGGTACTCAATAGAGACGCGTTTTACTCAAGTTGTATTGACTTACAAGTACTCAATGTAGACTCGAGTTTCAACAGTGAAGACTCAATTTAAACGGATTCAAGGGTGCTCGACAAAGACAAGAGTCTGACTTACAGGTGCTGACTCACTCACACCGAGTCACAGGGGTTCTACAAAGAGTTTTTCAGTCACTTACTCAGACTTAAATTGTCTCGAGTTTCACTGACTCAAGTAATCAATGTAGATGCAAGTTTGGCTGATACTCTGATACAAAGACTCAATTTTTACTGACTCACAGGTGCTTGACAAAGACTTGAGTTTCACTGACTCACAGGTACTCAAAGTCTCAACTTAATCTGATTCGACGGTGCTAGACAAAGACTTGAGTGTCACAAAGTCAGGTGGTGAAAGTAGACTTGGTTTTAACTGACTCACGGATGCTCGAAAAAAATCTTGAACCTTTTTGACTCATGGGTGGTTGATGTCTCGATTCGATTTTAACGACGCAAAGGGCCTTGCAAAGACTCAAATTTCACTGACTTGTGGGTCTTCGATGTAGACTCGAGTTTCACTGATTCACAGATGCTCAAACACTCAGTAAACTGACTCACGGATGTTGGAAAAAACCTGAACTTCATTGACTCATGGGTGGTTGATGTCTTGATTCAATTTTAACCACCTGAGAGGTTTCTGAAGGGTACTCAACAAAGACCCAATTTAAACAATTCAAACTCGAAAAAACCTTCAACCTCATTGACTCGGGTGCTCGATGTCTACTCGATTTTAACGGACCCGTGGGCACTTTCACTGACTCATGGGTCCTCGATGTAGACTCGAGTTTCACTGACTAACGGGCGCTCGACAAAGACTCGATTTTAACGGACCCATGGGCAGAGATTACAGTTTCTGACTCAAGGATCATCGATGTAGACTCGAGTTTCACTGACTAACGGGTGCTCGACTAAGACTCACGTTACCGGAGTGAGTCATAAGTCAGGAAAAGGAGGAATGGAGTTTCCCATCATTATTAAAGGACTAAGGACCTAAATACTATGGAAGGCGCTGGAGATGTTACTCATCCTATTATTTGTATTTGATGTGTATGCATTTGATATGATATTAGGAAAATGTATTTCAAAAGACAGTATTTTTGGCGGTGGTACAGGTATTACTGTAGAATGTTCTGATGTTGTGGTGTTTTACGCCATGAAATAAATAAATACAAGAAAATGTCCTTTTCACGCCAACAATAGTAATAATAGTTTATTTGTTATTGTTGGTCATATATGAGTACCATTTTTGTCTAATATTTGCTTCATGTTTACTTTGTATATGAATACCTTTGATATAGTATTTTTGGTTGCTATTTTTATCTTTATAAACTTTGAGTGTACTGTATCGGCGGGCGCCTTGTAATGTTTTGTTGTCTTTACCCGCTTCACCTTCTTCACCCTGCAGGGACTTTAGCACTCGGGACTCCCCGCTGGGTTCCCATGCTCGGTGTTTCCTGTGCAGATCAGTGGGATGAGCTGAGACGATCCCTCTGATGCTCCTCTGCCATTCCCTGTGGACGGGAGATTGACCACCCCGGTGAGGAGCACCCCCCTTTTGTGGAAGCTTGTATCTCAATCCTGCGGCAAAACAAAAGCTCTCGACTTCTCCTTGGCTTGCGGCTCTTTTTTTGTATTCCCCGCTGGACGTTGCGGGGGCCACTCAGGTACGTAGGATTTGTTTGAAAGCAGATTCCGCGGATATTTGTCCATAGGAGCACATGATAGTTGTCCTCATCTGCGTTCTCTCACATTCATATTGACCCTCGCCCCTCTAGATGTTGTAGGTCCAGAACCCCTAAGCCTTAAATCCTATTAGTCAGGGATTCTCTCAAGCATAAGTAGTTTTTTCCATTTTTTTTAAACTCATGTCATGATCACTCGCTACCAAAGACAAGATCAACATTTTCACGTATTAGTCAGGTAAGCCGATCATGACCCCCCCAAAAAAACTGCCTAGCTCTGTGAGAGTTGGCATCAAATCCCGCACTTCCTCGCCGCTGTCGTCTCTCTCTCCCGCCACCTTGTGCTCAAGTGTGTTCGCAAATGAAATGTGGCAGGGCCCGGCCCGGGAGATGGAGGTTCAGTTTTTCCCCATTGGCCGAGTATTTGTGCCCTCAAGTTCCGCCTAGCAACAAGAGGCCGCAAATATGTGACGTAACGGAAACCCAGAAAAATCACAAAACTTTTTCTCTTTCTTTGTATGAACGGGGGCTTTTTGTGACAACTTTTTCGTCTCTATGTGAAATTTCAAAACATTTCAAAGACTTTCAGAATTAAACTTGCCTCTTTGATTCGATTGCCGGAGAAAAGACTGGAATTTTGATGACTCGTGTGCTCGATGTAGACTCAATCTTAACGGACTCACGAATACTCGACAAAGACTCGGTTTTACCTGACTCACGGGTGCTCGACGACGACTCAAGCTTCATTCACTCACAAGTACTTGGCAAAGACTCAATTTGAAATGACTCACGGGTACAAACCCAAGACTCATTTTGAACTGACTCACAAGCACCCACCAAAGACTTCATGTGGACTCCAGTTTCACTGAGTCCAGGGTACTCGACAAAGGCTTGAGTTTTCCTGGCCCACTTTGACTCGACGAAGCCTCGATTTTAACTGACTCACAGATACTGAGCCTAGACTTTCAGCATTTAAACGGACTCACGGTTGCTCGACAAAGACTCGAGTTTCAGTGACTGGTGACTATGTCTCAGGCCTCGACTTTAGCTGGCTCAGGGGTACTTATTTGTTTGTTATTAAATGTGAATACTGATTTAACTTTTAATATCTAACAGGTTGCGGGTTTTTTGGGACATTGCCTACTATTGGCGCGGATGTTTTTTGTCTTTTTTGTGCGAAGCGGGCCGTTTTGACATCTTTGCTGTCTGAATGTGACATTTTAAAATAGCTTTAGGAAAAAAAGCCAATTATACTACGTTGTTTTTGTTTGTGTGTTTCTTTGCAAGTAAAACATTTAATACTAATAATAAAACTAATACTAATAATACAAAAAATGTTTTTGTATGTTTCTTTTGTGATATGGCCTGGCATGCATGTTACAGAGGGGGTTGTCTGTATGTGACAAAAAGATTCTAAAAAAACTTTGTTCTTTTTTTATTTTTTTTTACAAAGTTAATACAAAGTTAATAAAAGTTAATAATTTCCGCAACGTAGGATTCCTTCATATAAATGGAATATTTTTATAGTTAGAGCACAGAAAACATGTTGGCCACCGTCTAAATACATTTTTTAACATTACAGTATTAGAGCCCCCTGGACATGAAATAACACCCCTATAGTTACCTTTACACTCCTGTTTTCTAATATCGTAGCCATAATAAGAGAAAATAACCCTAATAAGGATAAGCGGCATAGAAAATGAATGAATGAATGAAGATTCAAAAGTTAGCATTGGATGAGTTTATTCTTTTTTTTACTTTCTGTTCTGTACAGTACTTCCTGTGGTGGCCATCAATATAACATTACTGACGCCTAGTGTACATACAGTATATCATTTTTGAATGTGTCTTCGGAATGCCTTATTATTTGTATTTGACCTTATTTAGCTGTTTTTATGCGTGGAAATGCTTCCTTTAGGTGCATTTTTAGCCTGTGATGAAAGGATTACTGTGTTGCTAAAGGTCAACATATGTTTGTGTGGATTTCTCATCATCCAGGTGCACAGAAACCCCAAAAAACCCAATTAATTAGCTTTCCGCATTCATCTTCCAAGCCCCATCTGCGCCGCAAAGCTCCCAAATTCCATCAGATGTGTCTGGAATGCCAGCTCTCTTGTTGGTGAGAAGCGGCGTGCTGGGCCGAGCCATCCAGCCGGGCCTGCGTGGGGTCATCGGAGGAGGGAGGAGGGCTTTTGATGGTCGTTATTTGCTAAATAAGATGTCAACAAGGAGTTTCCTTGACACGTTATTGAGCAAAAAAAAAGGAAGGTGCAGAAATGAACACCACCACCCCCACCAGCACCAAACCCTCTAATCTCCTTTTTCACAGCCCATCTCGCCTGAAGGGCTTGCCGCGCGCCATCCCGCCCCGGGCCCTGGCGCTTCTACCTCCTGGCAGGTGGGACGAGCCCCCTGGCAAAGCATGTGTTTATAAAAGCCACTTGTTTGGGCACAATACTTGAACTAACTTCCTTTCAGCCAACAGTGTGAATCCGTGTAAAGCCTTTTCCCAAAGTCCTTTGCAAGGCGACAGTCCTTTGAGAGCGCAGGAGAAGGGATTACCTTCCCGGACAGCGCCGCATTTCCGAGAGAGCTGATTAGCTCTGCATTCATTGTTAAATGGAGCAAAGGAAGGCCCCGGAGGAGGGAAAGGACCCGAGTGGGAATAAAACAGCCGCAGGAAGCCTTGCACAGGCAACCTCAAGTTTTCCAACATTTCTCCCTCTCCCCACCTCCTCCGCCACTCCAAAAAGGAGATTAGCATACAAAATTAGAGGCGGGATGATATTTTTTTTTAACTTGCCTCATGCCCTCCACCCTCCCCGGGGCTGCGACTCTGTCTGGACAAATTAATTAAACTCGTATTAAACAGTAAAGAAACTTGGGGAGTTTCTTTGAGGATTAGCGTGACGAGGGGGCGGGATTTGTCCGGGAGAAATGGAGAAAGGCTCGAAAAGAGAGCGTTGAAGAGTTTTCTTTTCTTCCCTATACAAGCCCGCCCCCACCCCCACAGCCAGTCTCCCGACCCCGGCTTGAAGAGGAAGCTTGCGTTTCAGTCAAAGCAGCGTCAACGACACCAGGAGGGATCGGTTTCGGGTTTTTTATTATTTCATGACCTCTTCATTGAAAACAACCGCTAACAATACGACTAAGGTGTGCAATAAATTAGCAATGTACATACAAAGTGCTTCATCTTATATACCTTATATACATTTCAATACATCGAGAGGGCAGACACATGCGCTTGGAATCCAATCCTGCGTTTTCACCTTTGATGATGGACATCTGGCAACTTTTCCCTCATCCGTGACAGCAGACAAAAAAGTACAATTAACTCCTGCTTCCGTCCTTGTTGACTTGTGTCCGAGCAGAAGTGCGTGTGGACGTAACTAGCGCTACCGGGATCTTCTCGAAGTGGACTGAATAGCGCCTCTGCTGGTTGCAGCCAAGAACTGCACGTCATTCCTTATCAATCAAAAAAATGCAAAAATCTTCTACATTGTGCCATTGGAATGATCAACTATAGGGAAAATTATGCTGTTTTTAAAATAAAATCTGTTCTAAACTCCTAATCCTATCCATATTGAGCAGATTAATGCTAAAGTTGTGTCCCAGCAGAAGATGATGTGTGAACGTAACTATCGATATTGTGATTTTCTTTCTTAGATTAGTTGAAGTGGACTGAACAGCGCCTCTGCTGGTTGCAGCCAAGACTGCATGTCTGTCCTTATCAATCAAAAAAATGCTATCTTTTACATTGTGCCATGGGAATGATCAATTATGAGGAAAATTATGTTGTTTTAAAAATATATATTTGTTCTGAACTCCTCTTTCCATCCATATTGTGCAGATTAATGCCCGAGTTGTGTTTGAGCAGAAATATGTTTGACGTAACAATCGATATTGTGATGATCTTCCTTAGATTAGTTGAAGTGGGAAGAGTAGTCCCTCTGCTGGTTGCAGCCAAAGAGTGCCACAAAAAAATATGGTATCTCCCTTTATCTTTAACGATGGCGTTCTTTGATGAAACTGCAATTTACCAGCTTGCCACTGGGTGGCGCAACTTCACCGTGCCACTTGAACGCGATCAGTTAGTGAGGAAATTCAGTTATTTTGAAAAATATGTCCTGAACTCCTGTTTCCATCTATATTGTGCAAATTGCAGAGGTCTGCTGGTCATCTGCTGATGTAACCGAAAACTATTGATATGGTGCATTTCTTTAGATAGAAAACCAACAAACAAAACTGGGATGAATAGCGCCTCTGCTGGTTGCAGCCAAGAAGTGCACTCCATTTCTTATGAAAAAGATGGTATCTCTACAAAGCCGTTCTTGCTATTCGCCGTCTCACCACTAGGTGTCGCAACTACACCGTATCGTTTCAATGTGATCAATTAGTGTTTTAAAAATATATATGTTCTAAACTCCTGTTTCCATCCATATTTAGATGGTTAATGTTGGTGTTTGCACAAAGTGAAAGTTTGCAGGGACGTAACCTACATTTGATCGATATCGTGTTCTGTTATTTTTAGATTAGTTGAAATGGACTGAATAGCGCCTCTGCTGGTGGCAGACAAGTATTGCGATCCAATTCTAAACGATCGATTATGGTGGCCCTTCCTAATCTTAACATAAAAAACAGTATCTCCTTTTTAACTACTAACCACTAGGTAACGCAACTACGCTGTGCCATTTGAATGTGATCAAAGACAGGGGAAATTGTAACACTTAAAATATTATGTTCTGAGCTCCTGTTTCTATCCATTTTGAGCAGAATAGTGCAGAGGTCATCCTGATGGACGTAACCTATCATCATGATGATCACCACCTATCATCATGTTTTCCTTCTTCAGACTAGAGGAAGTTGGTTGAATAGCGCCTCCGCTGGTTGGAACCCGGCAGTGCACTTCCATTTTTTTACTGAGTAGCGCCTCCGCTGGTTGGAACCAGGCAGTGCACTCCCATTTTTTTACTGAGTAGCGCCTCCGCTGGTTGGAACCAGGCAGTGCACTTCCATTTTTGTACTGAGTAGCGCCTCCGCTGGTTGGAACCAGGCAGTGCACTTCCATTTTTTTACTGAGTAGCGCCTCCGCTGGTTGGAACCAGGCAGTGCACTCCCATTTTTTTACTGAGTAGCGCCTCCGCTGGTTGGAACCAGGCAGTGCACTTCCATTTTTGTACTGAGTAGCGCCTCCGCTGGTTGGAACCAGGCAGTGCACTTCCATTTTTTTACTGAGTAGCGCCTCCGCTGGTTGGAACCAGGCAGTGCACTCCCATTTTTTTACTGAGTAGCGCCTCCGCTGGTTGGAACCAGGCAGTGCACTTCCATTTTTGTACTGAGTAGCGCCTCCGCTGGTTGGAACCAGGCAGTGCACTTCCATTTTTTTACTGAGTAGCGCCTCCGCTGGTTGGAACCAGGCAGTGCACTCCCATTTTTTTACTGAGTAGCGCCTCCGCTGGTTGGAACCAGGCAGTGCACTTCCATTTTTGTACTGAGTAGCGCCTCCGCTGGTTGGAACCAGGCAGTGCACTTCCATTTTTTTACTGAGTAGCGCCTCCGCTGGTTGGAACCAGGCAGTGCACTCCCATTTTTTTACTGAGTAGCGCCTCCGCTGGTTGGAACCAGGCAGTGCACTTCCATTTTTGTACTGAGTAGCGCCTCCGCTGGTTGGAACCAGGCAGTGCACTTCCATTTTTTTACTGAGTAGCGCCTCCGCTGGTTGGAACCAGGCAGTGCACTCCCATTTTTTTACTGAGTAGCGCCTCCGCTGGTTGGAACCAGGCAGTGCACTTCCATTTTTTTACTGAGTAGCGCCTCCGCTGGTTGGAACCAGGCAGTGCACTCCCATTTTTTTACTGAGTAGCGCCTCCGCTGGTTGGAACCAGGCAGTGCACTTCCATTTTTTTACTGAGTAGCGCCTCCGCTGGTTGGAACCAGGCAGTGCACTCCCATTTTTTTACTGAGTAGCGCCTCCGCTGGTTGGAACCAGGCAGTGCACTCCCATTTTTTTACTGAGTAGCGCCTCCGCTGGTTGGAACCAGGCAGTGCACTCCCATTTTTTTACTGAGTAGCGCCTCCGCTGGTTGGAACAAGGCAGTGCACTTCCATTTTTGTACTGAGTAGCGCCTCCGCTGGTTGGAACCAGGCAGTGCACTTCCATTTTTTTACTGAGTAGCGCCTCCGCTGGTTGGAACCAGGCAGTGCACTCCCATTTTTTTTACTGAGTAGCGCCTCCGCTGGTTGGAACCAGGCAGTGCACTCCCACTTTTTTACTGAGTAGCGCCTCCGCTGGTTGGAGCAAGGCAGTGCACTTCCATTTTTTTTACTGAGTAGCGCCTCCGCTGGTTGGAACAAGGCAGTGCACTCCCATTTTTGTACTAAGTAGCACCTCCGCTGGTTGGAGCAAGGCAGTGCACTCCAATTTTTTTTACTGAGTAGCGCCTCCGCTGGTTGGAGCAAGGCAGTGCACTCCCATTTTTTACTGAGTAGCGCCTCTGCTGGTTGTGGCCAAGTATTGCACCCAAATTTCCTAATTCATTCGTAAATAATGTTTCTCAGAGAGCACTCGCACCGCCATTTTTGTTTTTTGCTACCTCCGCCTAGCGTCACTGTTTCGCTTGGGATGTGGCTTTTAATTAGAAAGTTAAAGATTTTCATCTTGGCGTAGTAAATGTTTTATTTTATTGTTGTTTGTCTAGATTATCGTTTTATTCTTATTTTAAAATAGTTTGAGAATTAATCAACAGATGGATTTTCTGCTTCCTTAAATTATTATTTTAATTTTAATTAACTGCAATTCCCCGGCTGGCCACCAGGTAGAGCAATTGCGCTCCAGCATCTACGAGCACGCATTTCTAAATTAGGCGGTGAATTCTGTGGCGGGCTGGTATGAAAATAATAAAAAATGTCCGATGGGAAGAGAAGCGTGTCGAAAAATGTGTATAAAAAGGTAGAAAAATAAATCTTAAATACATTTTTCACACGTGGACGCTCAGTGCTTCTTCCTCAGCTTGAGGTTTTTGCGGCGGGCGCCGGCGCTCTCGTTCCTGGGCCTCACCCCTCCCTTCTTCACGCAGTAGAACTTGGTGACGTTCTTCCTGCACTGCTCGCACTTCACGGCGCAGCACCAGTGGAACTTGCAGTTGCAGCTGGACACCGTCTCGGCCTTGCGCTCCTCCACGGCCAGGCCGCACTCGCCGCACAGCCTCCTGCAGCTGCGCTTCTCCCATTTGCTCAGGTTCTTGCCCTTCTTCACGCACTCGCGGCCCTCGGTGCCCGGCAGCCCCAGCGTGCGGTTCTCCAGGCAGTAGTCGGGGGAGTCCTCCAGGTGGACCAGCTCCTTGCGGGAGATGGAGCTGAAGGTCTCGGCGACGGCGCCTCGGCCGGCGGCGCTGTTCCCGGCCCCGCGGAGGAGGTCCACCTTCAGGGCACGGTGGTACTTCTCCTTCAGGTAGTTGCCCACCTCCCTGAACTCGGGCAGCTGCAGCCAGCAGGTTTGTGTGGTGCAGCTCCCAGACACGCCGTGACACTTGCAGGTCTTCTGGAGGGTCCCCTTCACCGCCTGGCGGGACGCAGGACAAATGGGAGACGCTTTTTGTCAGATCTGGAATTTTACCCCTGAAAAGTCAACATGTACGCCTCTCATCGGCTTCTTCTTTGTCTTTTTTACTGATTGGTTTGCATGTCAATTGGACACAAAGGTTCCCAAATTGAGACAGTCTGCTTGTTCTGTTTTAAGGCGCTTCACTTCTTTTTACACTTGCGTGGCAGTTAAAAGCTCAAATGTGTCATTTTCAACATCGTCCATCAAGGCGCTTACCTTCTTTTTACGCTTGCGTGACAGTTGAGGACCTTAGATGTGTGATTTTTAGCTTTGATCATCAAAGTGTTTCACTTCTTTTTACACTTGCGTGACAGCCAAGAATGTTCAAATGTGAGCCCACGTTGTTGTTACGTGTTCCCGCTCGTTATTACTATGAGGGATGATAAAATGTTACAGGAAGCACTGCCAGTACGCAAACAAAACGCGCCACAATGGGGACAGTTTGACCCTGGAACAGACTATTTCTCCAATTCTATGATTTGTCTCCATTTGCACGGGGAAAATTGCTTCTAAATGCGAACTGAATTGTACTTCAAGTGGCGTCCCGGAGCCACATTAATGCTTTCAGTGCATGGAAGAAACAAAATGGCTGTTAATGCATCACCACATATCATAGCAGCCCCTGATGACATAAAAATATGTGCGGATGCGTAAATAATGGCAAGTTTACAAAGAATAACTAGCAAGTAGAGGTGTAAATTTGACTTAAAGCAAATATATATAAATGTATTTTGTGTTTTTATTACTGCATTTTATGTCCTGTGTGTGCTCTGATAGTGACGTCGGCGTTCCTTTAATTCTAACATGGAGTCCCACGAAACAGAGATTGATTCATCGCGGTGGGACGGTCCACAAAAGTCGGACTCCATACTTACAAATGGACTATTTGCATAGTTTGAGCCAAGAAAACCTGTTCTGAGTACGGCTTTTAACATTATTAGAGCCCTCCAGATATAAAATAACACCCCTGTACGCTCCTATTACCAAACACAGTAGACATAATAGGACACATAATATAGACTCAGGCATTAGAATTGGGAACTTGTTTTGTGCAGTACTTCCTGCAGTGGCTGTTGTCTCATCAGTGTCACATTACCGACCAGTGGTGACCAGTGTGGAATACTACATCTGCATGCTTTTATTTGTACGCTACCTAATTTTAGCCGGTTTTATGCTTGAAAACGCTTCATTTATGCAAAGCATTTGCTTAAAAAGGCATATTTTGGGCTAATAAACGGCGATAGAGGCGAGGAAAATGTTGCCCAAATTTCCCCCCTTTGCCCAGATTTGCGCCAACATTGATTGGCCTCGGCCCCCAGCCCTCCACAAAGGTTTTGGGGACCTCTCCCAAGTAGCTTTTGTGTGACGTAAGCGCGGACCCCAACAGAAAACAGAGCAAAAAAGTCCAAAAGGTCAGCGTGTTTGTTTCCTGACTTTACCCGACACAAAAACATCTGTCCCATGAAAAGGGGGACGGCCGCGCTCCAAAGTTTCACATCGAGCGGCATTGTGGCGCTGGGAGGAATGGGAGTATTTATTTAGCCCCGTTCATTACCATCATCAACACCCCAAAGGAGAGGTCCCGTTGAGCCGCGCCTCAAAAAGACGTTTTTCTCCCTTTCTAGCGCCGTTTTTTTCAGTTACAATGATGCTGCAGGTGCCGCGGGGGCTCCCGGGGGCTCCCGGGGTCCACCGAGGCGGCGTAAACAAAGACCACTTCAGCTGCACGCCTGTGGTCCCCTCAGCCTCCCTCGGAGCCCCACAAAGAGCAACATAAATGTGGGAGAATAAAACTAAACACTTATTTCCAAAACAACATCTCCGGCGCCCCCGGACCTCCAATTAAGCGCGCACTGGTGATCCCGGCGGTTCTGGAGTTGAGGGATTGTCATTGAGCGGCGGTAAATAGGCTCCTTCTGCTACAGCGAGCACACATTATGGCGGGGAACGAGTGGCACCTCACTTACGTGAGAAAGGACGCTTGGGTGGCACACTCGAGCGCGATGTCAAAGAAACGAATGACCACGGTACCTTTCGGCCCGCTTCGTTGTTGTGGAGATTCATGGCCGCCCGAGCATCCTGCCCCGTCTCCAAGGCGTCCACAAACTGCTTAGCGATGGCCTCGCCGAAACCCACGTTGTCGCTGCAGCCTCCCCACAGCCACCCGTGCCCGCCTGGAAGATAGAAAATACACTTTCACTATCCTGGTAGGACCGCCTCAAATATATCATACGGTAAAAACGCTAAAGGCGCGGAAACGAACCCGTTTATTCAAACACACTTCAACTGGGCTGCTATCCTGGTAGGACCGCCTCAAATGCAGAAGTCTTCAAAATAATGGCACTCCAATGTGCCCAACCAGATGAAGTACTGGTATTAGTATATTGTTATTGCTACATGGCAAACAAGTTACCAGTGGGGGCAGTAGATTCTCAGACACCAGACCCGGCATTCATGATATGCACGCTCTTAAGGCTGCGCAGTTGGCCAATTAGTAAATCCAGAGACACGGAAAACGGAAGACAGCTATCAAAATGGATCGAAAAATAAACAGAATGGGAATGATCAGCTCCAGGATGATCAAGGACAGTCTGGAGTTACCTGTAAGTACTGTGAGAGTTAGAAGACGTCTGTGTGGAGCTAATCTATTTACAAGAATCCCCGGCAAAGTCCCTCTGTTAAAAAAAGGCATGTCCAGAAGAGATTACAATTTGCCAAAGAGCACATCAACTGGCGTAAAGCGAAACGGAGGAACATTTTGTGAACTGATGAAAGAAAAATTGTTCTTGTTGGGTCCAAGGGTTGCAGACAGTTTGTGAAACGACCCCCAAACTCTGAATTCAAGCCACAGTGCACAGTGAAGATAGTGAAGCATCATTATATGGGATGTTCCTCCTACTATTTATCCCATAGCAGGGATCATGGATGAGTTTGCATATGTCCAAATACTTGAAGAGGTCATGTTGTCTTATGCTGAAGAGGACACGCCCTTGAAATGGCTGTTCCAACAAGACAATCACCCCAAACACACCAGTAAACCAGCACCATCTTCTTATGTTCTGGAGGGGCCAGCCCAATCCCCGGACCTTCATCCGATGGAGAACAAAAATGCTGTTTGTGAAGCAAAAGCAAGAAATGTTGATGAATTGTGGAATGTTGTTAAAGAATGTTGGAGGGGAAGAAAGTTGGTAGAGTCCATGCCACACGGATGTGAAGCACTTCTAAAAAACTAAATATTACTTTACTCATTCACAGGATTGGCAAACCCTACAAACAAAAAATTGTACTAAATAGTTTTGTAAAGTCAACGGCAGACACTGCTGTTTTTTGACCACACCCCTTTCATCTAACTGGCCAATTGCACAGCAAAAAGAGCGTGCATATCATGAATGCTGGGTTGTGTTTGTTTTCTGAGAATCTACTGCACCTACTTTGTTTGCCATGTAGCAATAAAAGTATGCTAATAACAGTACTTCTGGTTAGTCGCATTGGACTGCTATTATTTTCAACACTAGCACATATAACTATATACATATACTAATTAGAAAATATTATTTTAAATACACAAATTAATCATAACAAATAATAATATTAAACATAAAATCTATAATTTTATCAGAATGTGACACAAAAAGCAATGCAAGTAAATTTTCATAATAAAAACATTAGCATGTGCCCTGCGATTGGCTGGCGACCAGTTCGGGGTGTACCCCGCCTCTCGCCCAAAGCCAGCTGGGATAGGCTCCAGCATACCCGCCACCCTACTGAGGAAAATGAATGAAGGAATGAATGAATTTACTTGGAATTGAACTGAAAGTTATGTCAACTATTTTTCACACATAATTTTGCAGCCATATCTGGGAATAACGGAGTAGGACATGGTACAACAAGTAATGTGTATACCCCAAGTATATCGTTTTGGATGTCCACTCAGCTGATATGAAAAGATTGTATAGTATTATAAACTCGACTTATCTTTGCACTTTATTGGCTTTAAGCCACGCGTATATACTATTATATACTATATAATATACTATACTATTATATACTATA